>JAADYS010003267.1:0-16518 GCA_012931995.1 Fusarium albosuccineum
ATATATATAATCTAATAGATCAGATAAATAATTGTCTGTCTTAACATAAAGATCTAGCCAGAATACTCATCTATAGTCGTCAGTTAAATTCGCTGAATACCCTTAATAGAGAATTGTTTGGTCAGCGCGCTGTCACGGCTGAGTTATAGTGGTCTTGGTGCACTCGTATTTATGTTATCCATCGTAAAACACAACATCCCCGACTAGAAATAGCGAAAAGAGTCATTTTATATACAGGATCCAATACCCAGTCATCAAATCAGCCCCATAAAATGGGTAGACCCAAACACCCAGTCGTCTACCTCAGAAGTAACTGGGGGCTCCAACTCCGACAGCTCAACCGCCCTGCCGCTGTCAACCAACATTGTCGCCGAAGCTCGTCCTGAGTTCTGGATGATGTCGCCAATGGATCTCAAAGTATCTGGAAAAGAGCCGTAATCTATCTCCTTTTGTATCTGGAAGGAGGCCAGATCGCATAACACACGAGAGACACGATGCAAGCTATGAGCCAGTGGTGATATTTTAGGGGACCCTTCCAAGGACGCAGCAAATAACTGCAGCCTAGCAAGATCTTCCTGGTTGTTGGTTTGAAGAATATTGCAGAAGAGAATGACGAAAGGGGAGAACGGCATATAAAGAATTCTCCTACGGCGTGCAACACCGTTAGCCAAGAAGCATACGGACGGAAAGGCTGATGGGGCTACGGCAGCATACCAATTGATATACATTGCCCTTAGGTTCTCACTGCCTCGTGTCAACTGAAAGCATTGCTCATGGGCTTCCAATGCAGCCCTATCGTAGTTGAGGCACTCCGGAGTCGATTCAAGGGACGATAATCTGGCTGTCTTTGCTCTGCAGATGAGGGTTGCGGTCGTGAAATAGGTGACTCGATCAGACAATGCCAGCATATCTTCCATACGTAGCTAATTCGGCGTTGACCTTGGTAGGCCAAATAACTGTTTTCCCCCAGATTTTAGTCTCCGTGTTCTCATTCACATTGGCAATAAATAGACGACTAATAACTTACATATGGTTTTCGAGATCCGACAGCCTTAATCTTGTCGAGCAGCACATCCGAGGTTGCTGCCAGATCATTATGTGGATCAGAAACTGCCGCATGGCTATAAAGCAACTCGTATACTTGGCCTTGAATTCTAGCATTCTCTACCCAAAAGCCCATGATCTCAGGCCACGGCTCAGGAAAGGGAAGAATGTGTAAGTCGTCGGTGACGCTTATGTCGTGATCTCGAATGATCGAAGGCCTCCCTAGGCGTAGCGCTAGGCCCTTTTCCACGGCATATACGTGCCAAAAGAGATGAAGTTTATCACATCTGGTTTTCTCATCATCTTTTGTCATGGAGGAGCTATCGTGATAGCCCATGGCTAGACAAAGATGAGTTGCAAGGCCAATGAGCCGCCAAGCAACCCAAGGTTTCGATGTCTCGATGGCGTGACTTGACTAACAAAGAAGTTCAGTGGCTTGTGATGGCTCCAGGTGATAGAGTGTTTCTTACTCCGAGAATGAGAGCTCTAATGCTCTGCATGCGTGTGGGTAATAGAGCGCTCATTGTAGCTATGGAGGAGTCTAAAGCCTCCCGGCAGAGCGTCTTATAATGACTATAGTGTTCTCGCTGAGAATCGTTTTCTGTATTGAGAAGGTAATCGTTGAACAAGTAATAGAGGCCGCCAACGATGACCGTGAAGTCGCTCTCGGAGTAGCCATCGAGGCTAAAGACAACATCTTGGCACAGTGAAGTGAACGAGTCCACGCTCATCAAGCAGCGCAAAACGGGAAAGCTAGCAGCCGGTTTGTCTACATGTCATTAACAGAGTTTGGGTTGGTTAAAGGGAAGGCTTTGATACCTTGCAATAGTTTTAGCCCTTCTCTTATGGCGCCGACAACGGCTAATGGTATCTCTCTGGAGCTTGGAGACTTTTGATGTGTTGGTGCCTCGGAACGAGGTGAGGTGGTAGAGTCCACAATCTGACCTAAAGATGTGACAGCCTCTGACATGCGTACATCCAACGCCCCCAAAGGATCTGAGCGAATCATATCCTCCACCAGGTGCTTGGCGGCAATGGTTTGGGCAGTTAGCGAAGATGGACCATCAGTCGATGAGAGCATATCCTCTTGGCATCCTATACTATTCGTACTAGGAGTCTCATTCGGCACAGTTGTAGGAGCAGCATTCGAGGCTAGACTGGGCCGTTGACTCTGCTGAGAGACTGACGACTTGATCTCAATAAGTAATGCTTCCATAGCCTCCAAGCGACTTTCCATATGGTCAATCTTTCTCTCACTATATTTATTTTGCGCAATTGGTTAGTCTTGCATGGTTTCTTTTACTGAATCTTCCAAATAGCAGACCAACGGGTGCAGACACTCACTATCTCCTGGAGATGGTGACCCTTTGGCCAGGCTCTTTGGGCTTTTGCCCAGCTCCAGTAAAGGTACATTCTTGGCCTAGCTGGCGGCAGTGGGAACATGGGCTCGGCCTATTACAGCGAGTCTAATCCCTGGTGGTCAGCATATTCAACAACCGACATTGGGTGTGGGAGGCTTGGTACCTTGCGCAGTCGGCAGGAATCGCACTAAGACCAGTCAGTTATCATTTCGAGGGTGGCCCCAGTAGGATTCGGCGTACTGCTGTTACCCGTGACCCATCCATAACTTTGCTTGATCTGTGTCGAAACAATCCGAATGGTCGTGGAGTCGATGCAGCGGTGCAGCAGAACTCAGTGGCTTCCTCGGTCTCCTCGGAGGCCGGGCTCCATTTTATTGTTGTTCTTCCTGCATTACTAAGCGGCGGTCCGGTAAACTTTATGCTTAATTGACATTAGCTTCAAGGACCACTCATTGGTCGGTCTCGCTTTCGGCCTCGGCTTCAGTATCAGGAACAATGATGCCGGTCTCGATCGCGGAAAGATACTCATAGAATGAGGTCCGTATGCATTCAGCTCCGTTTCAAACTAAAGGTTCCTACTCATTAGGGTTGACCGAAATATTTCTGTTAAGAGGCGTCAATCTTTGAGATAGGTAGCTTGCCCTGTAGGTCCAAAAATACAGGACGCTTCATCTTTACGACCAGTACTCTCAAATGACTACCTTACTATTAGGCCAAAGGCTTAAAGATACTATTATAAAAAAAGCTTAAGTCTTAGCTACTATATGCTATTAATTCTCTATAAGATATGCCTAAGTTTAGCTGTACTATGGTCCAAGGATTTATCTGATTCTCATGTTTTCTTGGAATCTCTAGCTTCCTAAGTAAGCTATGCGTTCCGGCAAATTCATCACAAGCGCGGACTTTCCCATAGTTTCTGAAGAATTAACAAGTAAAAGAACGGAAGAAAAAGCCAATCCGTCGAGGGACAACTTTTATCTTCAGCACTTTTATTGGCCAGGCAATTCTGGTTGAGTGGGTGGAGATTAATTGTCCGTAGATGTGGTTGTAGCAGTCTACCCGGAGCATGGCTCGGCTTTTCGCAATGCAACTACCCGGATCGTGTTTCAATGGAACTAGGCAGATATTCTTAGCCTGAGATCATCAATATATTGTTATTAACTGTAAATTAGCCTCTGATCCCATAGAGCGGGCCGAGAATGTGACGGAACATGTGCCCCAACGCGGTCACTTCAATCCATCCAACGTGCATTCATATTGTCTCATTAGAAAGGATGAAACACGTAAGATGTCCATGTATAATGCTCAATAAAGCTCAGTAACAGTCAATAGCTCCTATACCCCGTATTGTATCAACAATAGATAATGGGATTTACTCCGAAGGCCAGAAGAGATTTGTGTGAGTGGCCGCGCTAGAGCTCAGCCCCATCCGCCTGTGATAGAGAGACTGAACGTAGATTTGCTCTGTCAACCTAACTGGCATATGACAAGATGTGCATGCATGCCAAGTCATGTAATATGGCTGAATGTGCGTGCTTATCTTTTCACTTGAGGTCATCTAGGACTACAACACGGTTCAGCTACTGCTGCTTACAGTCGGCGCCAGCCCAATTTCGCGAGTAACATGGAACGCGTAATATTTGAGGCTCACTTTCTTGACTGTTCTGAGCTGCTTATTGGAAGAGGCCACCAACGTGAGAATAGCAATATGGGACGTCGCACTTGCCTGAAGGTTACGTTGTACAAAGGCACATTTGAGCTTATTTATCAACCGCGAATCTTATGTCATGAGCAAGAAAAAGAAGGAAAAAGGGTCATGCGGCTGGGCGATCAGCGGCTGACAGGCCTCCGTAAAATTCATCTTACTGCTCCTGACTGGTCGCCCAGCATTGTCCAGCTATCCTACGTGGAGATGATCTGCGTTCCCGTCTCCACCAGGCTTCGTGTAGGGCTCAAAGGATTGGGGGTCCGTCGGGGCCTTCGGACCAGGGAATTAACAGCATAGCTCGTAAAACCGTTGACAAGGTCCAAGTGCTTACATTGCGCCTCGCGAAGCATTGCACTACGGCGGCGCGTTGGGCCTCATTTGATGATGGGTAGCTTGGCAAATATCGGTGGGACATGAGTTCCTAAAATTAGAGAGAATTTATACGAAGATTGCGGCTTCGAGCATCACAACATCTTTGACGGAGTATAAAAGAACAGGTTGTCCAACTCCAAATTCGATCTTTATTCTAGCCAGCTCAGCACATTTCCCAGCACACCGCATAACAAGCAAACCTTCTTCGGGTCTCAGTTACTTTAAACTCTGCTCTTCGACACTATATTTCAACGTCACCATGCACTTCACAACCATCGTCACCGGAGCCGTTGCGCTCTTCGCCTCAACTGCTGCGGCCCAACCAGCCGCTCGCCAAGCCGCCGTGGCCTACGCCAACCTTCTGGTCTTCAACGAGGCCGAGCACAGCCAGACTCCGGTCAGAATTCCCTTTGGCCAGCTCACCAGCGCCAACTACCGCATCACCAAGCTCCAGCTCGAGAGCGTCAGCGTTCACATTCCAGACATTCCGGCTCCTGATGTTGAGGATGTTGTCTGCCAGAGGTACCAGGACAGGTACGGAGTTCAGCCTGGAAGCGCTGAGTTTAGCAAGGGCAAGCCTGCTCTTGTCAGCACCAACCCCGTCGAGTTTGGCTACGTTCTGTGCTACGTCAAGAGCAAGTCTTCTTAAGCAAGTTAAGAAGGAAACTGGACTGATCTGCATGGGCTCTTAGACAGCATACACAGCATCAGGGGGAGAAGACGCGATGGTCGACATGATTCTGTACTGGATCGTCATGTCTGATGAGTGGAGGTCTATTATGTTTGAGAATTTTCCCATAGATTTCTAATATCATGTTTCGTACCCCATTATGCTAGAGATGCCATTGTGTGTGAGGAAAAAAGTATGCGAGCCTTCTGTTGAAACAGTTTCCACCCCGGCCTGTCGAAGTTTTCTATTCTCAAACCTGTTTTTACGTCTGGCTTAAACAATTATAACTGGTTGTTCTGTAAGGATTATCGAATCTCTCCGAAGCCCCACCAAGTGGTAGTCTGCAGCTGAGGGGGAGAAGAGTCTTCAGGATGCTACGTCAAAGGCTTGATCGTGGCGCTCGGAACCCGCCAGAGCAGAACACGCAAGTGAGACAGACACACGTTACCCCGCTCTGACACCAAACTGACATTGATCTGGATTGTAAAAGACTTGGCTCGTAAGATATTTTGGAAGATGGACCTATACCAAGGTTTCTACAAGGCTGTAAGATGGATTGGAGTTTAGGACCCAAAATCGAAAATTACCGACTTGGGAGAGATGATCACCGTCCATCTCAGAACTCTCCGAAAGCTTGCGTCAGCGTGCACCACCACAGCCACACAGCACCAACTTGGGCCTGGCTCCAACCGTCTCGATCGAGGAGACTGCAGATGATCGGCAGTAAATGCCAATGGCTACTGGCGGTGGCTGCTTGATCCAGTCCCCGTAAGCTGACACAACGACGAGCTGCCAATTGGTAGTCTTGATGAGCAGGAATTGGGTTTAAATACTTCGTGATGGGCACCAACCTCTCGAAAGGCATCACATCAATTCTCCTTTGTGCGACTTGAACAGCATTCAAACCACGAAGCGACGTTCCATAAATCCATGATGGCTCCTCATATCACTGTTGTCCCGGCATCAACCAAGGTCGGCAAGGCCACCGTCCGTCTTCTCTTGGCTTCCGAAGAGAAGCCTTCAGTTCGTGCCATTTATCGCGACATCTCCAAGGCCCCCACCGAGTTTACTGAAAACCCAGAATTTGAGGCTGTCAAGGGTGATGTTGCGACAGGGGACGGTCTCGACTTTAGCGGGTCCGATGCCGTTTTGTACGTGCCGCCGCCGACATTTGAGAATATCGACCAGTCAGACTGGGCAAGGCAGACGGCCACCAATGTCAAGAATGCCCTGGTTAGCTTCGGGATCAAGAGATTGGTTCTCCTCTCCGCTCTAGGAGCTCACAATGACCATGGTATTGTACGCAGTATCACCCCGAAGCCATGCTGGATGAACGGTCGCTGATGGGGATAATTGTTAGGGTCTTGTACGCCTGAATCACAACACCGATAAAGTCCTCCAGAATGCTGTGTCTGAAGTCACTGTCCTCAGACCTACCCATTTTCAGGAAGAATTCAGCTACCTTTTCCAGATGCCCCTGGGAGACCCCCCAACGATTCAATCATGGGTTGCCCCAAGCGATTACAAAGTGCCAATGGTCAGTGGAAAAGACATTGCAGAAACCTGCGTCAAGTACCTCCTCAAACCGTCGGGACAACCCAGCCCATATTGCCTCAACATCTTGGGTCCCCAGCCTTACAGTTCTGAAGACGTGAAGCGCGCATTCGAGGAGGTTACCGGAAAGAAGGTTGAGCTCAAGCTCCTCGAAGGGCCCGGGTTGGAGGCTTTCTTCAAGATGATCTTCCCAGACCATGCTATCCCGGACTTTATGGAGATGATTGAAGCGTCGTTGCCGGGTGGGTTGATCACAAAGGATTATGACTATGACGAGAATACTGTGAGGGGAAAGGTCGAGTTGATCGATACTCTGCGTGAGTTGAACGAGAAGTTGGATAGCGACTTTGTGAGGTTTTGAGAAGGCTTCCTTATACGGCTTTGCAACTAAGCTATCTGCAGCAAAGTAAGAATGACGAAGAAGCCAAAGCGAACCACATATTGCACAAGACAAAATTTGAACATTTGGAAGCAAGGACTGCCTCTTTCATTACATAGACCCGGGTGGCATCCATCCCATCGTGTCAATCTGCGCCAGATCCTCCTCTAGTAACCCAAATATGTTCGAACTTCCCAGGAACCACCCATCCATCTGTGGTGTCGGACCGCCTACAGGACCAGGCTGCATGACAGTGTTGGTAGAACCGAGATTGACCGCCTGGGGCATAGTCTGTCCTTCCATGGGCATAAACCCCAGCTGACTGAGATATGTATCCAGTTGGTTGCCCATGGGAATATCGATCTGGTCTTGTTGGTGCTGCGACTTGGCTTCCACATATACCACGGCTACATCACAAAAGACTTGGAACACGCGACAGAGCTTCTCTGCGGTTTCTGAGGCATCGCGTAGAGCATCTAATGAGGCTACGAACTCTTGAAGCATTCGAAGATCGTCGCCCGAAAGACTCTCGACAATGTGGCAGAACAGAACGAAAAAGGGCGCGAATGGAGCCAACATCAGGTTTCTAAGTTCTTCCTGTTAGCTTATCGTTTTCATGGCAAGGCATAGGGAAAGGCTCACCGGTGGACATAGACCGACTTCATATAATCACCATACTTGAGCATAGCGATAGATTCCCTATGGGCTATCATGGTTCGTCGCGCTGTTTCCAGGCATTCGTCAGAGAAGCGACTAGGCGAGCCTGGAGGTGCTGGAACGGCCCGGTAGACGAGTGTTAGCGTCGCCAGGAATTGGACCTCACAGCCTTGGACAAAAATATCGACGAGAGCTGATGATTTGATCTCCTTGAGGTAGGCGAATGCTTCTTTCTGCGAGACTTCGACCTCTGCTACGAGACTGCGGCACTCGTTGGCTAGCTCTGTTGCACGACGCGCCAGCTCCAAAGGGGAGATGGCTAATGCAGCTGGGCTATATCTGTTCCTAATATTAGCTCATAATCTCGCATGACGCAATGGGACCATGGAGGCAAATGCATACAGTTCCGTATACATTCGGCCCTGGAGGTTGGCTGTTTCCAGCCAAAACCTCGGGACGGATGACGTGTCAAGCAGAGGGAACCCCTTAAAGTCGAGGTGGCGGGGAATGGTGATGTCTCCATCGTGAATGACGGGAGCGCGGCCCATGCGCAGACTGAGTCCTCGGTCCCAGGTGTAAACCTGCCAGAAAATGATAGCTTTGATCTGTCTTGTGCGAGGTGGTTCTGTGGTGGCGATGTCGGCACGGTGAAAGCCACCTGTCTGACAGAGCTGGGCAGCTATCGTGTTGAGATGCCAAGCGACAGAGGGTCTGGAAACATCGATAGCATATTGAGTCTGGTGATCAGTTAGCTTAATCACTGATATCGTCTCCTATGGGTGCACAGCACTTACTCCCAGTAGCAGGGCCTGGACGTTCTCGACCTTGGCCGACATAAACATGGGCAGATGTGCCAGACAGGTCTCCAAATTGGCCTGTGCCATCTTGGCATACATCCGATACTTATCTCGCTGGACCGTATCGGTCGATAGACAGCTCTCCTCCATAAACAAGTCATATAAGCCTGAGTTGACGATGGCGAAGACGGCCTGAGAAAAATCTTCAGTGGGAAAGTAGACGCTGCGACACAAGTTGGAAAAGTCCGCAACCGCGACCAGGGTCATTCCAAATGCAAACAGAGTAGCTGATCCGCCTATAGAATCATGTTAATCTTTGGATGAGTAGCAGCCACAGTACTTCACTTACTATTAACCGCCTTGAGCAATGGGACTACAGCCTCTATCGGCGGCATGGGCAACTTGGACAATCCACCTGGAGGGAGTGGCTTTTGAAGCGGGAACCGGGGGCCATGGCTGATGGAACGCCGCTCCTGAAGTTCGACAAGTTGGCGGAGATTGCCGATAGCCGCTTCTACACTCGGGTTGGCGTCGTGAAGTGAAGTGTGCTGTACGGCATTCGCGAGAAACTCGCTTGCAATAGCAGTCTGTGAGATGAAGCCTGAGTCACCGCCACGGGCCGTCTCCTCATCGCTCGAGTCCAACTCTCCCGTTGAGCCGCCAGTGCCAATGCTGCTTTCTCCCGTGCCCGTGGCCGGAGTATGGACTAGTTGGTGCAGCTGTTCATCAGGGGTGGCACCACGAGCTATGAGAATTTTGAGCAGGTTTTCGATATTGCCCAGTCGCGACTCTAGCTGGTCGATCTTTCTCTCGCTAAGGAACGGTTGATAACGAGGTCAATAAATGAGGCCGAGAAGACCGGAAACGTACTACTGCGACGAGATGAGGACACGTTGCCGAGCCTCTTTAGGCCGGTGACCGATGCCAGTAGATGTGCAGGTTCGACTCGCTGTGCGGCAGTTGGAGCATGGGAATTCTTTGTCACATCGGACCTGTACAGGCGTAGCGGAGAGTACCGCGTTAGTGATGTGGTCATTCAGAGATCCATGGATGGCAGACCGCCTATACTCACCTTGCGCATACGGCACTGGTCACACTGTTTTGATCCACATTAGTATTGCCTTATTACAAATAATTAAATAAGAAGAGCCGGCTGAACGACCCGAGATCATGATACGATCTGCGTTGAACACAGGAGAAAAGTTCACAGGCATGTGACATACAGCTCTCTTGGTGTTGTTGGGGTCATCCTGACCGGTGGGTACTGACCCCCCGACATTAATAGTATCCAGATCCTGAGGAAGGGGTTCCATTTTTGCGAATGTACAAGCAATGTACTAGGGATGGTTCGGTGGGAGATCGACGACTCTTCGGGCTGGTGACGCGGGATTTATCGGGAGAGGACAAAGCGTCTCGTGTCAACGGCTTGAAAGGAGTAGAATAGTCCAATGACACAAGCCCGTTACAAGACCAACCAAATAAGTGGAACGGAGATATGCCTCAAGACTAGCCCTCACAAGTGCATCAGTGGGTGTCCCGGATTAGCCGAATTGTTTGTCGGTGCACGGCGCCTGAGCCCTTCATGTCCTGCCTCCGAGACCTTCGCCTGACTTCGACGAGAGTAAGAGTGATTCACGAGTTGACCGTGATGTAGACGAGAGACGAAATGAGAAGTGGCTTTGGCTGGTGAGAGTACGTTAAGAGGATATCTAGGCGAGAGGCAGGCTGCGGACGCGTTATCTGACACCACGTGATCTCAGCCACAGCGTCGTGCTGGGGTCCTATAGGTTAGGCTCCTTAAGACTCTTCTGAGTGGTAGAGGTACCTCGTCACGTATTTTACGTGAGAAAGTACTACTGTCTGCGCCAAGTCGCCAAGGGAGGGGACATGGGATCAGCCATCAGTCGTTGACCTCCACGTTAAGGTTCTTACTACCAGTGCTTATTGGGTGATTATTTCAAGCACTTACGGTCGGCATGATTGATTGGCTGCTGCTCAGCCAAATGCCATTGTATCCAACCGGTGCCACTATCGACTGGTGACAATGTACCCAAAGCACCGAGTACCAAGGAGTCAAGAAAAGGCGCCTACCGCGTGATATTGCGTCCCTTAAGTTGCATATTATAGAAGAGTCATAGTACTTTAGATAACTTTCTTTCATTCAGGCATCGTGTGAGGCTGTGGTTTGGTTCGGTTGCCAAGCATGATTCACATCTAAGCCACTGCAACGACTGGTGCCCTACTAAGCTAGATGTTGTTGTTCCGTCTTTTGTCTTTGGCTTTTTTTTTGTTTTGTCTGCCTTGCAAGCGTTTCCAACAAGCCGAGACACATCCTAGATCCTGCTTGCCATCCTGCAGGCATTCCTATTTACGTCGACCTTCTTCTTTTGGGGATTCCTTATATCGTAAAGCCAAGCTAAGCCTCAGCTACGACTTACAAGAAGCTTAGCTGAGACGGACTAGCTGTTAGTCATGGGTATGGCTTCGCCGTTCAGGTTGGCGCCGTAACAGATTGAGCCACCATCGCCTTAATCGTATCCGCCAAAGCGGTCTCGACTATTTTCGTTCCCGCTGTTGCCGAGCATCCGACCTTTTCAAGGTCTTCGTCCCAGCCCCGCTGCACTGGTCCGGCCAAGGGACCATTGCTTCGGCGGCATTGCATTTCCTGTAGTACGATCTCTACATTAGTGCTGCCGGGGGCTAGTGTGGGCAGCGACGCAGGTCAGTATGGAAATCGAGAGTGTAACCCGTGGGGCGGGTGGAATATTCTGAAGCATGTGCTCATTTTAGGTTTGCCGTCGGCGGTGGTTTCACTCCTTTGGAAGAGGGACGCCGCCATGTTTGTGGCTTAGACGAGGTGGTTGGTGATGAAGAACTTTGAGATTTGTAATGATTAGGTAAGGTTTGGTGATGGTTATTGAACATTTGTAATTTCGCTCATTGTTTTTATATTCCATCTGCCCTCTTAGATTTACGAATTTATCGGCCGCTCACGCATTAAATTCGACCCAGTTGCCGGGTTCTTATATTCCCTTGATGCTTTGTAAGGCGATAGTGGCTCCGATATATGGAACCTTTCTGGCTGCGTCACTAGCCGTGTCATCCCACCTCTGCCAACCTTGTCTAAAATCCCACCTTCCATTCCGGATCAAACACAAAAGATCGTTATCAGTGTTAACAGGGTGCCTTGGGGCCATAGGACCCCTAATCCAGTCAACGAATTGGATTCAGCGGCCGCCCATACCCATTGACGTATTGCCCGGGCTTTGTTGCGTAATTCCGGTGCAGAAAAAGGATGACAAACTGGATTTTAGACTCGGGCCCCTGGCGACAAGCCGGGAGTTAATCTTACTCCGGCCAGATGGATGCCGATCGTGAGGCCGAGCCTGCCATTGATCAACGTTGCCCTTGCAACCGGTGCTGAGTGGTGGAGCTTGAATCTGCCTGTGCCGACACAATTCTCGGGGGTGCCACCCTTTAACTCCGCCGTCATTGGCGTGATTGCAGGGGGCGGGCGGGGAAGCTCACAGTGAATGAGGCCTTGTTGTCGGCATAATATATACCTCAGTCACCTCTTGAGGTGTGACTCTTTTTGCCTTTTAAGATTCGCAAGGTCCTACTCGACTCTGTTACTCTAAGATCGAGTCTTACACCCGAACTACTGCGACCGGCATCCCCTGCATTAAAGCCAAAAGCTCTGCAACCCTACGAGACACCCAATCATGCTCTTCTTTAAACAGGTATCTGCTGCGCTGCTCGCAGTTGCAGTCGCGACAGCTTCTGCGGCGGGGTCTGTTGTCAGCAAAGAAGTGTCCGTTGCGCTCAGCGGCAAGCCAACCGGACGTGTGGTCAAATATGGAGGAGGTTAGTTGCTGCAACAAAAGACCACACTTGAGGAATTTTCGACTCATTTATTCTCATAATTTAGAGTCTTTATACGTCTCGCTGCCCTTCACCAAAATGCGACCGGAGGTTGGCGTACTATTTCTGACTGACATCTTCGGCATCCAAAATTTGGACAACAAATTGTAAGTCGCAAGATCATGTCTCAATCCTCATCTCGCTGATTGTGATTCAGGGTAGTTGACAGCTTCGCGCGCGCGGGATACGCGGTGGTGGCTCCTGATCTGTTCCGTGGCAAGCCCGCGCCTGAGGACACCAGCACCCCTGGCTTTAACCTTACACAGTTCATCGCCAACAATAGCAATACAGTTGTTGATCCCATCATTGATGTGGGCATTGAATACCTGGCGGAGAAGCTGGGTGTGGAAACAACCGCAACTGCTGGTTATTGCTTCGGAGGACGCCACGCTTTCCGTGTGTTGAATGGGAAGAGAGGAGTTGATATCGGATTTGTGGCACACCCAAGTTTCGCCACGAACGACGAGATCCGGGCTGTCGTCAGCCCTGTCACTCTTGCTACTGCTTGTAAGTTCTGTTTGAAGTGCTTTGGGACTTGACTTTGATCTAATCATGTTGAAGCACACGACGCCATCTTCCCCTTGACCAGCAAGCTCGAGGCTGAGACCATCTTGGCGAACAAGACGATTCCATTTTCCACCTCGTTGTACAGCGGCGTCGAGCATGGATTCGCAATTCAAGCTAACGCGTCGATCCCCCAGCAGAGGGTTGCGAAGCAGGAAGCTTTTCTTCAGGCTGTGCGATTCTTCAAGACATGGATTTAAACATCGGCTTGTTACTATCTACGAGCTGCAAAGCTACCAAATCAAGAGTTCTTGTACTGGTATTCCATCAGTCCTAGAAAGTCATTCAGTTCTTTGTAAATATCCCCAAGGTTTAAGACAAAATCATGCTAGGCAAAGTCTTCCAGTCCACTGCGTGACACATTCTGGGAGTGTTGTGTTTCTAGAGTTAAATTCAAGTGATATGCATTCTTCTAACCTAAAATCTCTACACTGAAAATGCCTTCTTTATGTCGCAAGTGACACGTAGAAGACCTAGAATGAAAGGAAACCTCATAGTAACCGTCTATAAACACCAAGGTTGTATGCAACGCCCCTAAGCTTGACGCTTCTGCTTGCCACACTTGGCAAGACACTCATCCACCTTGATGGTAATGCCCTGGGGGAGGGCGTGTCTGACCTTGTCGATGTCCTCGCCAGCGATGCTCTGTCCAAATGTGCGAGTAATAACCTCATCGCTGAGCGAGAAAAGCGCAGGCGCAATGACGGTAGTACCGAGGTCCTCAGAAGCAAACGCGGCTACAGCGCTGGCCGGCTCACAGTCAGGGTTAACCTGAGTATGGAAAGCACCCTGGTAGAAGACGGTGACGTCTCCAGGGCTGAGCTCGTTGCGGATGACCCGTGGCTTGCCATCCTCGGTGTTCACGCCAGCTTCAGGGATAGTCTCGGTGTAGACTTTGCCAGAGAGAAGCGCAAATACCTCCGAAGCTCGCGGGTGAAGGTGAACCATGACCATGGAGCAACCTGTAGTAAGGTTTTTAGCACTCTGTTCAAGAAGTGGAACACTGTGCATTCTTACCCGGAATCTCGGCAACAGCCAAGCTAGTTCCAGTGCCTGTGAGGGCTGGGAAGGATTTGGCATCAGCAAACCCTGTCTGGATGTCCTTTATGTTGAAGACAAAGTCCTTGTCACTAGGAAGAAGCTTGTAGCGATCAATGGAACTGTATCACTTTGTTAGACTGTTGCAATAGAGACATGAGGGTCAATTACTTACGTATCTGCCTGTCGTAGCTTTGTAGTCGGGCTGACCTCAGGCGTAGAGTTTGTGCTTCGGACTTGAGGAGCCGCTGCCGCAAAGGACGAGTAGGCTAGAACTGCGGTCACAGTAGAGAAAAAAGTGTTGGAAAACATGGTTCTAGTGTAGTGAGAACGGAAGTTGAAGATGGTCTAGAGATGATGGAGAGAGTGGTGATTGTTGTGTGATTGCGAAGACGATGTTGGCTGCTTAGATGGACTGGCCTTGATGGAGAGGGCAGCAACTGCATTAAATAGTCGTGGCTTCACCTGTTGAAGGCCTGCCTATGAAATATCTACTAGGGCCGTTCCACTGGGAGAGGGAACACCGTCTTGCTAAGCCCAGGCGTATTGCAGTATGGCAATGCCAGGGTGCTACCGTAAGCCACAATCAGCCCTATCCGCCGCCCCATATGATCTACGCGTATCATCTCTCCAATGGCGTGGAGCATCAAAGCAAAGCTGATTAGCGTAGGGACTGAATACGCTAAGATTATCATAATCATTGGCCATGCAGCAGTCTCCATTGCGATGCCTTGAGCTTACGGGCATAGCATAGACTGCAGAAACATTCGTTCTTAGCGGTGAGTTCCAAATACCGCAGCCCTACGAGATATGTTTTCTTGAGGACCTAAAACTTCTTGAGATATCATGGGTAATTCATTGCGCTGTCTAAATTATCTACTTCTGTTCATTAGATGATTATGAAGAGCGGACATTGTAATTTGGTTCATGATTTAGTAGCAAACACATGAGGCCTCTTTTTTCTTCAAATCTTGCACAGCTCACTATTCCAGCAGTCAACTATTCACGATGAGCCAAGTGAGTCTCACATCGAACATGTAACAAGTCATTTACACCCTGGCTCTCATTCTTCCTGAATGCAGGAGTCATTTCCTCGGGGTCTAATATTAAGTACGACCATCCCGTTAGTGTGGAACAATTGAAAGAGAGATCAGCACAGCGTGCATGGCCACAGCTGTCCATGTTGACGATTCAAAAAAACCCAATCCAAGTATTTGACCTTGGCGTCAGCGCTAGAATTCTAACTGATTTGCTGCGCCATTCTTTCGCGGACTCTCATTGGAGGTATCGGCGTATTCAGAGTGTTATTGCGGCGGGGCAGCTGAGCGTATTCTGGCGTATTCTGGCGTATTCAAGTGCGTGCAGGCGCATTGGGCAGCGCATACGTTATCGTACCCGCAGCATTTAGCGTACCCAAGCCATAATAGGGCGAGGCCGACATTATTCTTGGGGATTTCTTTTTTATGGATGCAGGCAGAAAATGCCCTATTCGGGACATCTATGGTAGCAACGGTTCCAGAGTCGACAATTGTCAGCATCGTAGATTGGGAAGACCATAAGGGCGCGATTCTGGTTGGATCATATGGATAGGGCTTACCGAGGCAGTGACGTCTCTTGCGCCAGGGAGAGTAAGTATCGGGATGACCAATACACAACAGATCGGCAAGATCCTGCCCCTGTGCCGGCGCTCTCTGAAGACTTGGACTGGCTTTCTCAGACCCGGTAGAAACGAACACGGTGACGAGAAAGGACAGTCTAAATAATATTACAGCAGTGGCAGCCATGGCGACTTGTACTGACAGTTGAGGTGTGATTGTACCGAACTAGAAGTTTACAGACTCCATGGCGAATATAGCTTAGCGAATCGCCCGGTTAAATGGATAGGCGGCTATAAGCGAACAAAGCAATAGGTGGGGGTAAAATCTGCTCGTCCGTCGGCGCAAAGCTTACCACATTTATCCCACTTTGATGGCTTTATTATGCGGGATAGAACATCTATTTCTGAGAGCGGGACGCTCATCGGGAGCAATTTGAGGCCACCACGATCCTGGCATTAATAAGTTCAAATCTCGGACCAATCTAATGGATATTTATTTCTAATCATCGACATTTGCGTTTGATCTGCTATGTAATCTTGATTGGAAACCCCAGTAAATAAACGGCTTCCGTGGAGGCCGTGGACGCTAAATCAGGATGTTTTTGGAGACGATGTGGTTAGTAACTCTGCTTTGCACAAGAGCCGAAGTCTTTGTTTCTTGCTATGAGAATACATAAAGAGGTCACTTTTCATACAAATTATTAAACACAGGTTTTCTTAGACTATTATTATATCTAAATCCCGAGTTTTACTATAGAGTATTAATATTTGTAATAATAAGAATTATTATTTGTAATAATAATATATGCTGCCCTATTTTTTAGCTAGATTAATAATCTTTTATTACTTCTATAGC
>JAADYS010003269.1:0-10888 GCA_012931995.1 Fusarium albosuccineum
ACCCAGTGTCGTCATCGTCGCAGGTTCATGGAACCCCCCCGAAGACGCTAAAAGCCTGGGCCCGTTTTCATCCATCCCACCGGCCCGCAGTCATCCCTTTAGCCTCCGACAGTGGACGGCAGCATGACAGGGGGGTGGGTGTTGGGCGGTATAGCGGGCCTGGCTCGGTTATGTATGAGCTCTCTTGGTGATTTGTTACCTGTATCCTGCATTGTTTTGCTTTGCCCGAGTTATGCATGTAACATGCTGTTGACGCTCTCATGCCCCCTCTGTGCTTTGTTGCGACTTACACGCTGTTGTTGGCGGCTGGCCGGCGCTGATCGGGAATCTCGAACCGATGAGCCGGCCCTTATGACAACCATGTTACTAACAGCGGGCAACGGTGGGTCGCCAGTAATGCCCTCGTCGTTATTTCTATGCGCTTCGTTCCTGTTGGCCATGAGGCATTTGCATCAGATCATGCTCGGGACTTCGGCGTAAAGATACAGGTCAGCAGAATTGTCGAACCGGGACTAGGAGTAAGTCTCCTAGACTCAGGGCTTTCACTCCTGAGAGTCACATCCATCAAGTGCACCTTGTACAAGGGAACACGACATTTTCAAAAACCCGCCTTGGCATTATATATAGCTAGGTAAGATATTGGTTCTAATACAAGAGATAAAGTTCAACCGTCAAATGGATATCAAGAAACCCCATGCTGTCGACAGGTTGCACCATACACCACTCATCTCATCTTCGAGCAACCAACTTGGATTCCCTTCTGTCAAGCCAAACCCCGGGGCTTCCACGATACCCTTAGCTTTGTATTCGTTACTCATTAGGTCCACAACGCCCTTAACACCATTTGTGCAAAATAACAAAATGCTTTCTGCTTGGACAAACTTCATGTCCAGCGCTCACCGATGATGGGTTGTCCGCACTGAGGCAGACAGCCCAGTGCCCAGCGAGGGGGCCGGAAATATCGTTCCAGATCCTTGAGTCTTGTCGCTATTGGTAAAGATCAGTCTATTCCAACTGGAACAGACTTTCGGAGGAACCGCATATCTCATCAACTCGTTCGCAGTCCAGTCGCCTTTTCTCTACGGCAGACCAAACTCTTACAGGATCTCCCTCAGCTTTTGCTTTTGGTCTGCCGACAGCGTTGTCGGGAAGTTGATCTTGTACTTGATGACGAAATCACCTCGCTGGCCGGGCTTCTTAGAGATGGGCATGCCCAGGCCTGGGTATCGCTCTTCGCTGTTGGGTTGGGTAGGGCCTGCTTTTTCGAGGTTCAGCTGTCGGCCGTCGATTGTCGTCACCGTCCTTCGCCATCCCGTCAATGCTTCCTTAAGGTCGAGGGTCACGACGTGGATGAGATCGTTATCTTCGCGCTTGTAGAGGGGGTGATCTTTCTGCAGGATTGTTAGCGACATGTTCAACTGGGATCGTACAAAGGGGAAGTGCTCACCTCTTCGACGAGGAAGTGAAGGTCCTGACGGCCACCTTCAACTTGATCGCCAACTCCATTAAATTTGATCTTAGATCCCTTCTTCAAGCCCGGCTTGATGGGAACCTCGAGAATCTGGTCCGTCTGCACCCGCTTGCCCGACTCGTCATACGTCTTTCGCTTGATCTTCATCTTCTTGGTTACGCCGTTATACAGCTCCTCAAGAGACAGAGGCAGTGGTCGCTCGACTGTGGTGACTTCTGGGGTCGTATCTCGAGCGCGGGGCTCGCCATAGCTCGACCTCATGCGTGAACTGCGGCTTCGAGGGCCAGCTCCACCGCCAAATGACGAAAAGACGTTGTTGATATCGTCATCGTCGGCGCCATGCATACCGCTGCCCCCACTGCGCATGAACTCGGCGAAGATGTCTTCGGGTCTGCTGAAGCCAAAGTTTCCAGGGCCACCACCGCTTGTGTTGAAGTGGAAGGTTCGAGTGCCTCCTCCGCCGGGCATGCCGCCATCGAAGTTGAAGCCGCTGAATCCACCTGGCATACCTCCACCTGCGAACGGGTTGCCTCCAGCGTCACCTTCGGGCGGTGCGGCACCACCACGAAGGAGGAATTCGAGGCCGTACTGGTCATAGATCTTGCGCTTCTCGGGGTCGGAAAGGATTTCGTAGGCTTGTGAACATTCCTTGAACTTTTCGGCTGCGTCGGCGCTGTCCTTGTTCTTGTCGGGGTGCCATTTTAGGGCTGCTTTCCTGTAGAGATGCGGTTAGCCATGGCTGATCAAATAATGGCATGATGCATTGCGTAGCGCATAAACGTAGGTCAAGGGGAGTGGCGAAAGGGTAAAAAGAGAATGAAGCAATTGGAGCAAAAGAAAACCATGAATAAAGAAGAGGAAAGTGGAGGAAATGCTCTTTCGATTGATTCAAGGCAGGGAACGGTGGAAGAATCTGGAGACTTACTTGTAGGCCTTCTTGATCTCATCTTGAGAGGCGTCAGGCTTGACGCTGAGCGTATCGTAGAGCTTCGTCTCCTTGACCATTGTCGCGTGTGGTCAATGTCGTGCTTGTTGAGATTATTCCGAGGCCAAGTTGTGCAAGGCGTGTTGGTAGCGTACAAGAGACGGCGGGCGAATGCAACTGTCGTTGTATCGCAAGTGAGGGGAAGAAAGGGTTAAAACAGGATTGTATGTGGCTTTTTATTTGGTCGCCAGCCAGCAACAACCAAGCACCGAGTGTGTGCTTTCCTTTGTTGTCGTTGTTTGTCTTGGTATTTGCAGTGAGACAAGAAGAAGAAAAAGAGAGAAGAGAACCGGCGGAGAGCGGAGGTCTAGGAGTGTGGAATCGAGAGTTTACAGAAGATGGATGGAGCAGACTGGCCAAGCGGCTGAGAGGTGCGTGATATGGAGCCGCTGTCGACCGAGTCCAGTGACACTTGAGAGAGAGACGACCTAGGCCTGCTACCATGACAGCCCAGGGCACACCATTCGCTAAAAGTCACCGCTGGAAAATACTGGGGCATGGGACCTTGTGGAAGCTTCCAAGGGAGGGCAAAAGGCACTGGGAGCATACAAGAACTTGATAGCAGACACTGGCAGTACCGGGGTGGGGTGACGTCGATCGATTCAACTGTAGCAAAGAAGTACCTCAGACGTTCGACAAGTTACCAGCCATCCTCGACGATTTCTACTCCAGTTTCTGCAGTTTCAAAGCCCTTTGAGCTCGAGTTCTTTGATCGACGATCAACAACATGAGCCCACCCACACACTTCCGGTCTAAAATGAACTTGAAATTAGTTGCGCAGAAAATGAAAGCAGGTTTGCGCACTTGACCTCTCATTCTGTGTCGGGCTCACTCTGTCGATACCTGACTTGCAAGGATGGCGGCACCTATGACGATAGTGACGGCGGGGGGGAGCGCCCCAGACGCCCGAAAATCCCAGGAGCTTCAAGGAGCTTCCTCGGGAACCAGTAGCTCGGGCGGGGCCGAAAGAGCTCACCTTGTAAGTTACAATGGTTCTTGGTCCTGATGATAAAGGGTTTAACAAAGCATTTTCTTGAATGTCCGAGTTTAGCAACACGCCTTTGTCAATCAGTTACATGTACGTAGAATGTACCTCGCCCTCAAGAGTGAAACAAGATGCAGCGTGACTTGTAAGTCGCATCCCTGCTACAAGCACCTCGCAACTATTCCCGCGACCCCAGCTTCATCATCGAAGCTTCTAGAACCTTCCAAGCCTTAGTTCCAATCTCAAGTCCAGAGTTCTCGTATTATGATCGGCTGCTAAGTAAAGATTCAGTCTCAATGTTACCTCAAACGAGCCGGATTTTGATTCTGCTCTCTAATTGAGTTTGGGGCAATTAAACACCCAACCGATTAAATTTCTATCCGTAGTCAGAGGATCATTCTTCCCGCCGTCAGACCACATTCTCCAAGCACCCATCTAAGTTAAGTGGGCTATTGATGGCCAACCCGTGTTAATTTTGTACCTGGGGCTGGGAAGTACTTAGGGAAATACTATAGACCGCTTTTTTGAACCGGACATAAATAGAAGGAATTAGAGTGAAAGAGAAATGGAAACACTTAGACTACATGTTGGTAAGTGAGGGTCATTATGGTGAGTCTTTAGGGTCCGCCTTTATTCAACTCTTCTTTAGTCCTATTCGAATCTTAGTGACAACTTCCTTTTCTTTGAAATCAAGCCGAGTGGCCTCTTTAATCATGTTCAACTGCAATTAATACTGTTGTCAATTTCCTCTCTAGTTCCTTCGCCTTTTGGCTGTTTGGTGTCACGTTAGACAGCTCAGTTCGAATTGGCAGTGATTCTATATACTGCAAGCCAAATCCCTCGTTTCTAAGAAGGAGAGAAACAAACAAGTCCGCGAATTATCTTTCATAGTTCTACTGCCCCTGTGTTTTCCCAAATCACCGAACCCATGCTATCTACCTTTTGACTTGCACCCGTGATCTTTCTCCTGCAACTGTGCTGACGTGAACCCAAGCGACCTGGCTTGCCAAGCAACCGCTTATCTTATCGGACTTGGGGTACGTACCTCCAAGTGCACGGGCGGGCAGTCCTCCGCTGTCTAGCAGGTGCAAGCGGCATGAGGAGCAACAGCTTGCGCTGGACAACGGCTCATCACCACTTCTACAAGCTCCATTCCTAGGCACGTTGCAGCTTTCTGCCGCCCGCAACGCCAACATCTGCGCCGGATCCACATGCATTATTTCTAGAAATCTTTGTTAGCAATCGCTTAGGCCCCTATTTATACCGCCTTCCCGACGTCTCGGCGCCGCGCCATTCGAAACAAGCTCGTTGGCTCCATCGTGGGTGGAGGAGTGATCGCATCGTCAGGCCGGTCTGGAAAGCCTTTCCCACAGGACGCACCTTCTCAGCTGCCCGCGGGGTACAGAATCATGGCTTCCATGGAGCCTTCGGAGGCGGAGATCAGCCAAGTCATAGACTTTTCTGGGCTGAATCCCGTCGATGATCGCGAGATGGTCACACAAGCTCTCAAGGTTAGCCGTCAGGCCGCCTCCTTCGTTAAACGACCCTTGCAACTAACATGCATTCCGTGGACAGCTGAACAATCGTAACGTCGAGACCGTTATTATGCAATTCTTCGATAATGCAGACAGTGTATGGGTCTGCCCCGGCCATTTTCGATGACTGAATACGTGCTCAACTACTATAGTTTCGAGAGAAATACCGAAAAGGGTGGAACGAGTCGTTTTTCTCTGCGGATCGAGACGGCAATGACAACAGCGCCGGAATATGTTAGTGATGCCTTGATATCCCTTTGGCTTTGCTATAACTAACTTGGCAGCCTTTCACATCGAGGCCTCCGACCACGGCGTCATTCAAGGCGTAACTCCCCCACCGGATCCATATGCACCTGGTGCTCCTTCGAGACCTCCATCACGGTCAAATAACCGATCTCCTTTGGGTAGGATAGTGGACTGGACTGCGGCACACGTGCCCGGTATTATTCTTACTCGTGCCGTCGACAAACACGCTGACCACGGCCATAGGTGTTCCAAATAACCAAGCCCAAGAGGAAGACGACGTACAACGAGCGTTGCGGGAGTCAGCCCAAGAAGCGGGCATCACGCTGCCACAGGGCGAGTCGACCTTCACAGAACCCTCGGCTTCTGCGCCATACTTTGGCCCAGCAAACCGAACCGACTATGATCAGGACAGCTGGGCCATGGTTCCCGTGGGGCCTTCTAAGGGAAGCACTGTCAACGAGCCTGGGCCGTCACAGAGGAAACGAGCCCCGGGTGGCCCTGCTTTGCTTGTCATGAGTAATGTTAATTCCGGTAACCATAAACTAGGCGGCCTCCTTACAATCTTGCATGAGATTCCAATGGCGCGAAACCTTCTCCTTGGCATCGGTAGCCCCGCTTCCTCTTATGGGCATAACAGCGACTGGTGGAGAGGCCAGGAAGTACTGTCGCCGGAGATCTTGGCAAAAATGAGCTCCGAACAACAATGGAATCATGAAAGACACAACGAAACCGCGTTCGACGAGGAAGTCCATCGACTGATGGCGTTCCTCGACTCTACAGAACGGGGCTATGGCTCGGTTTCCGTCCTCACAGACTTGCTCAAGGGATCTTCCAATGGCGTCGAAAAGCAATTCTACGAGGTGCTTAGCACAAGACACTGGCAACAGATCAAACCCTTGACGCAAGTTGCGTCAATCGCCAAGTTTTATGGAGATGGTGTCGACGACGAGGAAGATGCCAGGTTCGGAATTCTGGAGATGGAGCATCTACGAAACGAATACGACACAATCAAGACTCTGTACGAGTCTCTCGATCATGTGATGTGGAGCGATACCTTGAGCTGGGAAAATATTCATGAAGGTTCTAAGATGGCTTTTTTTAAGGAGATGGGAGAAGTTCTGGTACTCAATATTTGCGGCGACGGACCAGACGACTCCATCGAGATACCCACAGAACTATACCCAGAGAAGTACCTGACAAGCCGGAAAGATGAGGCCCGGCGGCTACAGAAAGGCTGGTGTCAGACAAAACGAGAAATGAACAGGCTCATTGGGGAAAAGGAACGCGTCTATCGGCTGTGGGACGACTGGGACAACGGCAAATACGACGACAAGCGGGAATTGATTAGGAAGGCGTTGGAGCAATGGGGAGAGTACCGCAGCTATTTGGAGAACCTCTCACGTTTCCAGGCGATGGAGAAGTCAGCCTTCGACACTGACAAATACCCTGATTATCGAGCTGCGCCATGCGACATGGACGAAAATACGATGCCGCAACATCAGGCTGTCACCGACGTAATTCAGTTCTCAGAGAGATTTCTCGAAGACATCGACTCAAAGATGAAGAGTAAGGTGTACCAAGCCGAAATGTACCCGTCCGACTCAACTTACATGATGCAGGCCTCGATAAGGAACTGGCGCAAATTATGGCCAAACAGAGAGCCTTGGGAAGGCTCCTGACTGTGCCGGACAAGCCAGGCCGCCCAAAACCCATGACTTGCAAGAAGTATCTTCTGCGCGGCGTGGCTACCTCGCCCAACATTGTTTACGTCTGTCAACGGGAGGAAGCGAGCCTGATAGAGCTAGACGGCGAGGACGACAAACGCTCGGATCGGTGGTTGAGACTGGCATATACCCCTAATGAGGAGCAGGCAGTCAAGATGGAGGTAGGGATAATCGTCCCAGACAACCCCGGAGAGTCCATGCTAACACAAACCCAGAAAATTGAAATTGAGCGCGTCTTTCGCGACATGTGGCAGGAGACCAAGACTCCGTTACTAGTCTACGCCACAGAAGAAGCTGTCAACGCTCCGAGAGAGCCACTTTCAGGTCAACTGGAACGATTTATCAAGGCGGAGAACAAGGCCTTCCGCCAAGAGTTGTCCCTGGAAAAATCCGATGCAAACGAGGCGAAGCGAGCAGCATTCATCGACCCTATTTCACCATCTAAGAGAAAGCACCGGTCCGATAGTGTTTGTTCTTTGGACAGCAACCGAGCCTCAATCGGAAGCGACGACAGAAGCGGCTTCGATAACCCGTTTTTCGATCAAGAAGCTAAGAGCGAAGTGGAGATGGCCGAGTTCGATCCTCCCTTCTACAACCAAGACGACAAGATCAAAACGGAGATCAATGAGGTCGATAACCCGCCAGAGTATATGCATAGCTTTGACGCTTCTGAAGATACCCCCCCTGCACTGCCAGCACGTCACCCCACGTCGACGGGGACCGTGACGGAGACGACATCGGCCACCATGACGCCCAGCACTATCGTAGCCGATCACACAACGAATGCAACGCCGGCGAAGGAGGAGGACGCACGTGGTCCGGAGATGCAGGAGCGGGCACGACCGCCCTCTTTTATGGCACTGTCGAGGAACCCTTCCGGGACGAAGGAGAAGCCGATTGATCTGATGGACATGGAGATTTCGGAACAGCAGCAGTAGCCGCTTACGGCAGACAATGCAGGCATTTGGAGGACGGCAAGCGTTGCATAAATCTGTTTTCTTACTTTTTTTTCTCCAGCGTGGAAGCATTGGCAGGTTACTAGGAATGGCTATTCGGTACGGGTTCAGGAGCATTAAGCATTGCTATGCATGGAGTTGATTATTGCCCTTGTACGAAGATGGCAGGAGTTGGTACCATACTTTGGAGGAGCCAAAACCTTCAATATCACGCGAGGTAGTGTTTGATAGCACTGCCTAAAATACAAGCCGCATATCCGAACAATTCGACAACAGTGAAAGGCGTTAAGAACTGTATTGTGAGAGACAGAAATACCAACACTTGATGCTACCTGGCTCTCTTTTTCAGCGTATATTTTTATGATTACCACAGCATCATCATAACCTTTCCCCTTAATCATTGTTCTAAAATCAGATTGGCCAGACCTTGGATATCAAACCAAGGTACTGTACATTTGAATTAGGCCCTTGGGGGTGGTGCAAGCGTCAAAGGTTACACATTGAGAAGGGTTGATGCCATGGCCTCTCAGTAAATATGTCTCCGTGTTCTCTTTGTCTATGGGGAAATCATGGTAAATAGAACCGTTGCTCCCCTTGCAAACTGAAATAAATCAAGGATAAAACAAGGACCGCCGAATGCCAATGCTAACACACCCATTGACCGGAACAGCCCACTTCTTTAACGCCCAAGAAAATCAACCCGCTATGCCTGTCATACTGCTTGAGATGAAGAGACGTTAAACCGTGAAAAGAGTAGTAGCATCATGACCTCGCTGACAAATGCAAAGCGCTCTACTTTCGGTCCCTCAGGTCATCGTCGTCCTCATCGTCCTCGTCAAAGTCGTCCATATCCTCGTCGCTGTCGCTGCCGCCAAAATCCTCCTCCTCATCCGTCATGTTCCAGAAGTCGGCATCGTCGTCGATGGGCTTCTGGGGAGCCGGGGCGAGCTCAGTTGGTGTGGGCATTCTGGAGCCCATCGGGATGTCCTTCTGGGACTTGTTGACAATTTCCTTCGCCCGGGTGTTGTAGTCGCTACGTCGATCACGGTACAGGACGCTGGCATCGACATTGGCGGGAGAATTGATCTCCGGGTCGTCGAGGAGCAGGAGGACGGATCGGAGGACGGACTCGACGCCGTGAAGAACATTCCAGCGCTCGTTGGCCAGCTCACCCGACTGCGCATCCTCGCCCGGCTTGTGCAGGATGGAGATGCAGAGGTTGCCGTCGGTGTAGACGTTGGGGTGGCAGATATTCTTGGTCAGGAAACGGAAACTAGGGGGCTGGTAGGGATAGTCGATAGGAAAGCGCATCTCAGCCTTGAGATAGGCTCCGTGCCAGACGCTATCGGGGTTGACGACCCAGAGGCCGAGCTTCCACCGCAAGAGGTTTGTGTCGTCGGTCTGCATGTCGAACAGATAATTAGGCTCCATTCGTTCGTACACGGGACACGAGTGCAAGTGCATACCTCGATATTCACCCACTTCTCTTTTTGAAGGGGTTGCAGTTCCTGCATCAGCCGCTTCTGCGCCATGGTGACTTGTGGTGTGCGGCTACAAAGGAAAAGACTCGAACGAGCGTGTTGCTGGGAGATCAAACAAAAGCAGGCAGACAGTGTGGTGTTTGTTCCAGGTCGAATCCGGCGCCAACGAGGTTCGGTCAGGCTCAAGTCAGGCCAGCGGCAAGCGGCGGAAAGGGCGGTCGAGGGGGGGTGCGAGCCGGCGTCTGCGGCTTCGGCGATTGGCGCAACGTAGGCGAGTTTCCAGGCGAACAACGCAGGAACAACAGCGCACCGAGTCTTTGCTGGCAGTCGGTCTCGACTTGGTTCTCGTACAGGCGACGTGATCCCAACCTTGATGAGCCACTGAGGTAATCAATCCGAAAGGGTTGAGAGGCGGGTTCGCTTGGAGAAGAAGAGAGGACGGTATATAATCAACGCCCAACTTTATGCACGCAACAAGTGAAAAAGGAAGAAAACGCCGTAAGCTTTTCCCTTGCCTGTGGCGCTTGATCACGTAGCAGCTCGGTCAGAGTTGAAGGGGTGGGAAAAAAGGAAGAGAGGGCCAGAGGGAAAGCAGAAGAAGCAAATCATGAAACGGGCAGGAACATTAATAAAAGAGTCACCTCGGCCAGGCCGCCGCCGCCTGGAACCGGGACCGGGGGCGCGGGCGCCTGCTGAGGGAATCCACTAGGTACCCGGCCGGTGACCGCACCTGCCCACTGACTAGGTAGGTAGGTAGTCTAGCCTACTGCTCACCAAAAAGCAGCACTGACGTTCCTGCCTTGTTTGCCCCTCCTTCCCTGATCAGGGATGGGCCGTCAGAAAACACGGGACTCATGAGACATGGATGCCCCTATCATCTACGCCATGGCGAGTCCAAAGTTGTGATTATCTAAGGATCCAAGCCGATATTGTTGAGAGTTCTAAGTCTTGACAGAATAATGGGGCAAATCCAAGAGTTATGGTTGTTTTAGTTGGTCCCGTGTTGCAAGAACGAGGGGCACGCCCTTCTCAGCAGTCTCCCTCGTGCCTTCTTCGTCTCCGATGACTGACGTCGAGCGTGGTCCCTTGACCCACTCCCCTGGAAGCTAACCTACCGGCTCCACCGATAACTACGTACCTACCTACCCGTGCGCCCTGGCGTTTGCCTCGTCGTTCGCGAGGCCCGAGATTCGGAGACGGAGAGGGACATCAACGCTGCAAGTGGCTGCTTTGTCCTTGGTCAACAAGGTTTTGCTAATCTCCTGAGTCTAGTCTCTCTGGTTCTAGAAGGGGGCGCGTGTACCTGATCGCCGGGTCACGTTACTCAATGTGTGTGTGTGTGTGTGTGTTATATTTTACGTCCCACGGGCAATTTCTTCCCGCCAACCGCCATTCAGGCGTAAAGAGACGTGCTAAGCTAACTATAGGGTAAGTGACTAATGTCTATGACCAGGTATAGGGTAGGTAGATCCATCGCACTTGTCTCAATCCGGTCAACGCGTGCG
>JAADYS010003287.1:0-10748 GCA_012931995.1 Fusarium albosuccineum
TCCATAGTAAGCCAGCCAAGGAGCGGCCAAGACTTGCCATAATGGGGAGATGCAGCGAGGGACGGCAGTAGTCGCGGCAAGCGACTGTGGCTGGTAGTTTGGCGTTAGTATGTAGCATGGGGTGATGTGTGGGGTGATGTTGATATAACGAGTTTAAGGCATGCGTATAGAAGACGGGGTTGGGTTGGGTTGGGGTGTGTAAAGAAACTGATACTTGGAGTACAACTAGAAGTACCCCAACTATTGAAATTGCATTAGCTTTCGTTCCTTGCCAGTCTCTTACTGGATGTAGCCCAGTTGCAACTCACAACAATGGCATAGGAACACTATGAAACCACCACTAGGTAACTCATCCAACTCAACGGACACCTACACACATCTGATACATTCAATACATTCCCAAAACTCACATTAACTGAACAAATAATCCCGTCTCCTTCCACGAGTCCATAACACCACGCAGCTCTCGCCATACCATCTCACCACAATCTGTATCATTTCACATCAGGCACCCAAACCTCCATCTAGATAATCTCAGATAAACATGCCGCCCATCGGCCTTGCGTCGGCATTCGCTAAACCTCGCCCTCTCATCTCCCCTTTTTTGGCCTTGCCTCGCCTCTCACCCCCCATGCGGCTCTTCCGTATCGCTTAAACCCGCAGCAACATGTGGAGCTGGAAATGCTCCTCGAACGACGCAATTCCCGACCGTCCTATCCCATTACACCAAAGCTCCCTGAGCCGCATCCACAGGAATGATCGCCATTGGTTCGCGACCGCGGCTCTGCCCGGCCGAGATGTCTTATCTCTGCGGAAGATGCTGGACAATCAGGAGATTTTTTCCTTTTCTTGTTTGTGATTCAACGAAGTCCCTGGCTCCTTCGTCATGGGGCGGAATGGCCGCCGCCGTACCCGTGGGGCTCTGGGTTTGGTGGCCCTGGGTTTGAGGAATAACCGAGGATAAGAGAGCTGTGAAAAGTGATGACGATGAGGAAAAAGTTTTCTCAAGATGACAGGTCTTGTTTGTAATGGTGAGTCAGGTAAAATTTGCAGTTTTGATGACGTGAAAGAGGCGACGAGTGATGTTATTCTGGGACCCAGGTCTAGCTCATCAATCATCCAAATTGAGGCTGAACTGAGAATGGTGTGGCATCATCAAGCCTCGTCAAGCCTCATCCACCTGCGCCACATACCATTGTGGCTGCATCTTCCAGGAACATCCCAACTGCCTCCCAAATTTCCTTCCCTTTTCAAGCACCGTCACTTTCAAAACCATGACTGATTTTCTGCATCCTTTCCTTATTCCTTGTCATCTTGCATGGTAACCACGCTCACTCCCTGCCTACACCCCCCTACAGCGGAGGCAAAAACAACGAGCCAGCGTTTCCACCTTGGGCTTCGACAGTAGACGACCAGGGCCCCTTCCACCCGAACCTCCTCATAGCCGAGCCTGGCCCGAACAACCACCCTCATCTCAACTGCAACCCCTCAAACCCAGCTTTTCTAACATTCTAGATGATGACAGAAGAGAGGCACATCATCACGTTGTGCTTGTCTCGCGATAATGCAGCCTCTTAAAGAAGCTTGTCTTCTTTAGAGCCCATCACGCGCCATCTTCTCCGTCATTCCACCTCAACGTCCGCCCCTGTCGCGTGTTTTGGGCTCATCCTCACGCACGGGCTGTTGCCCTGGTCAACTCCAAGGTCAAGGCCAACTTACATTTCCATTCTCTACTCTTCCCTCTCGGGAAGGAATCAAACCATGGTCTCAGAATCTCACTCATCTGATCTGAACGGGCACCAAGAACATCGCATGTGGACGCATGCAGACGTAAACTTCAACATGGGCCAACACAGACACCTAGAAACGCAAAATCATGGACGAGTGCGCGGAAAATCATCTTGTTCGAGGCCATATCGCCTGCCATCCTTTGATCCATCCGACCTTCTATCGAACCATCCGGGCCCATTGGAACGCATCAAAACCATTCTCCTGACGAGCAGCGAGCTCCCGGGCTGACTGATGCATGCTAAATTATAAACAGAAATATCCTCCCGCATCTCCGCCTCGTTTTGGGTCAGTTGTGCTTGATTTTTCCGTCTCGCGGATATCGCAACACTCGAGACCCCAACCTCACAAATGGTATTACACCGTACTTCGGCATTCCCTTTATTGCGACTGTGTCGCTTAGATGCCCAGGGTGAACTCAACGCCGACATCGATATCGCGAGCTGCGCATTTGTTAGCCTCTGGAACGAATATGCGTCTACGAAGCGCATCCTCCGCATGTGGAACTTACCCATCTTGACGACCTTGGACAGCTGCACGGCCTTCTCGGCAGCGCTTTGTAGGTCATCAATGGAGAAAATCTTGAGGCCGGAGTTGTTGATGAGCTCGTGAGCGGCATCGACGTTAGTGCCCTGGAGACGAGCAATGATGGGGATCTTGAGGTTCAAGCTCTCGACAGTCTTGATCAGACCAGTGGCGATGGCATCACATCGCACGATACCACCAAAGATGTTGACAAAGATGGCAGTAACCTTGGCGTCGCTGGTAATGAGCTCAAAGGCCTCCCGAATGGCGGCAGGAGTGGCACCACCACCAACGTCGAGGAAGTTGGCGGGCTGGCCACCGTTCAGCTTGATGATATCCATGGTAGCCATGGCGAGACCGGCACCGTTGACGAGGCAGCCAATGTCACCGTCGAGCTTGATGAAGTTGAGGTTGGACTCGGCAGCGCGGACCTCATCGGGGTCCTCCTGGGTGGTGTCGCGCCACTCAAAGACCTCCTTCTGTCGGAAATCGGCGTTGTCGTCGAAACCGAACTTGGCGTCCATGCACAGCACCTGGTGATCCGACGTCTCGGAGAGAGGGTTAATCTCGATCTGGGTAGAATCCCTCTCGTTGAAGATCTTGTAGAGCTTCTGGATGGTGTCCTTGGCCTCCTCAATGCACTGCTCGCTGAAGCCGAGCTTAGTGGCAATGCTGCGGGCAATCTCATCAGTGACACCGACGTTGATGTCAATGTAGTTGGTGTTGATGGCATCGGGGTTCTCCTTGGCAACGGTCTCAATATCCATACCGCCCTGGGACGAGGACACAATGACGGGGCACTGGTTCTGTCGGTCCATGAGGATAGCCAGGTAGAACTCGCGGCGAGCAAACTTGCGCTCACAGATGTAGACTGAGCTGCAGAGACGGCCTTGGGCGCCGGTCTGCTTGGTGATGAGGTTATAGCCAATCATCTGCTGGGCAAACATCTCGGCCTCGTGGGGAGAGTAGATGACACGAACACCGCCCTTCAGGCCGTTGTCGAAAGTACCCTTTCCTCGGCCTCCGGCAAGGACCTGGGCCTTGATAACCATGTCCTCGGTGCCAATCTTCTCAGCGACCTGCTTGGCCTCCTTGGCCGACTTTGCGACAGCACCCTTGGGAACGCCAACGCCATACTGTTGACATTGCATGTGGTTAGCCGCAGGTCGTGCATGTGAGGTGAGGACCCATGATAACACATGATAAGGAATGGCGTGGTCCCATTATTTCATTCGTGGAGCCGACAGTCGCTCGCAAAAGGGGACACGACGAGCAAGTTGGTTCTTACCTGTCGCAGGAGGTCGGCAGAGAGGTACTCGTGGATGCTCAGAGCTCTCCTTTGTTGAACGCCGGGGAATCGGGCGGCGGGAGCAGCAAATTGGAGCTGTGGTAGGGTCGACGTCAGTATACTGAGCACATGCATCCGGGTCGCATCAAGCAGAAGCAAGCTTTGGCGGTAGACGTACCTTGGAGGCGTTGAGGGCCGAGGCCACGGCGCGGCTGCGACCGAGCTTGAACATTGTGACGGTGAGGGGGGAGGATTGGGGAGCGGAGAGGATCAGGATGGAGAGGAGAGAGGAAAGACGAGAGAGGGATCGTCACGAGAGGTAGAAAAGAGGTTTTCGGATGACGAGGAAGACCATCCAAAGCTGTCAATCAGGAGCCAACTGGAAGCCCCCAACGGACCACCCGCCCAAAATGCAGGCTTGTGTGTCCCCACCTTTTCTGGCACGGGATTTGTCGGGCTAGGGAGGCGGAAAAAGATATCGGCCGAGGTAGGAGCCGGCCAGTGACGACAGAGTGCAGGACCCAGTTGGTTGGGTGCAGTGCTGGGATTAAACCTCTCCTAGCCGCCAGATGATCAAGGTGAGTGGTTTCGTACAGTCGAGGCTTTTAGGGCTATTTTGATAGTGGTTTCCCCTGTATATCTCGTCCTATCTTTCTGTCCTTTGCCCTCCTCTATCTTCACGATACCTATATCATTCACCGTCTTGTCCCGTGCCTCGGCTCCAACCCGTCACATTCCCCTCCCAAACCGCTGTTCTCGAGACCAGATCTCGTCATTTCTCGGTGACCATGATCCAGTTGCCGTGCGCGTGGGACCCTCCCCCTGGGATCTGGAATATCTCACAGGGCAGCTCGCAGATTGATGCACCCACTTTTAGTAACCGCCAAACCCGATCCCTCACCTCTTCGGCACAAGACCACCGAGGCTACTGACGTGATGTTCTTTTGCAGCATTCGATGCCGGCGCAGGGTCGGTGATGCAAATCCGCCGGACAACTGAAACTTGAGTTTTTTTACCTGCTGAGAATAAAAGTCCAAGGTGAATTAGCGAATGAATGCACTCATATCCTCCGAGATTCGCCTACACCAGGAACTCGGTGCGTGGTTGACCGAGTGCGCTCCCATGAGGCCCACTCAGACGAAGACGTCTAGGGACGGGGCGCGTGTGCTAACCCGCCTTTACGACTTTTCGAAGCGGACTCTTGTTTCAAGAAGCCGAACCAGTGGTTTTGTTCGACTTCGTATCGTGACTAACAGTTTGCACTTTGCTGCGCCTTTGCAAAGCAAGAACTGGTCTTGTTCAACAACTATTTCTCTTGATGTTTTCACTTCTCACTAGCAACTCGTCCCGAATTTCATGATATTTTTATATCCTTTACAGTACCTGTCCCATGTTTCCTTTCTAATTCGCACAATACAGCCCCCAACGCCAATACCCAGTCCGTCATACAAAACCTGCAAATGGAGTCCCAAGAACTTTACCCTTTTCATCCAATCTCACTCCCTCCCCTCTCAGTAGCTTCTTCTTCTCATCAATCGTGATACCCTCCCCATCCTTTGGCCACTTGCCCTTGAACCCACCCAGGGCGCCCCCCGTCGCAACAACGCGATGGCACGGCACCTCTGGAGCAAATGGGTTACGCCGCAGCGCATTGCCCACCGCTCGTGGTGAGGAGTTCATGTGCGCGGCCATGATGCCGTAAGTCGAGAAATGCCCCTTTGGGATCTGGCAGAGGAGAGTCCACACCCGCTTCTCGAAGGCGGTGCGGCCGGATGAGGCGATGAGGGCGAGTTGTGGTTCCATCGAGGCCAGGACTGGGGAGGGCTTGGGAGAGGTTGAGGTAGGTGGTGATGTCTTTTTGCTCTTAGTGGTCTTGGTTATTTTTGTTTTGCGGTCCTCGATGGGTTCTTCGAGAGGTCGTTTGGCCATGGCTGCCATTGCTAAGCTGGTCTTGGATCCCAGACGTGTTGTAGGTGAGCTTAGTAGAGACCGGTTGCCAACTAATGTCCTGGTAGAGAAATATTGGGGGACTGATGATCAGGCAGAAATCAATGTGTTCACATTTTCTGTACTTGACGCGGTGAAAGTCGTCGTTTTTAAGTATTAGTGATGCGATACGCGAAAGGGCGTGGGCGACGCCAACATCTAAAGCAACACACATCGCGGGATCACGTGATCTCTTCCGCCGGTGACTCTTCCACATAGACAGATAGTATCTGTGGACAACTGTTGCTTTGAATATTTTAAAGTTGGTGTAGGTTGCTAATTCAGAATCATCATTTTGAGCTGAGCGTCAGTATTATGACTAAACGGGCGAGCGCGTCACTAAAGGTAAGGCAGAGTTGCCTCAACGTCTATGGTCAACTTCCAACAAAAGAACATACCAGGCAGTCAGGCTCATGATTTTGCACTGAGTCATCCCAACAAAACTCTCACATCAGTGTCAGGGCTAGCGGTCTCCAATACAGTCGGCCGGAGAGGATCATGGCGACAGCCAATACACTCCCCGTTCAAGACACGGGTGCCTTCAGACCAACATACCGCCCTCCTCAGTACCCATGTCGTCAGTAAACGTGAAGCGGAAGATTCATGATGCACATCTTCTAGGCGTATCTTTGCTCTATATGCTAGTAATTCTGGGGCATTGCCACGTTTGAATTCTGTACTAAACTGTACATTGGTATTTGATATACGGATGTATTCCGCCATCAAAGAGATAGGTGATGTCTCCAATCTAACCCAACGCCGATGATTATGCCGATTCAAGGCCCTGGCTCCCATTTTTTTCATGTTACAAGGGGACAATTACTAAATGCCGCTCCCGCGTGCTCTTCGTTGACCCAAATGCTGGGGGACTCTATCAAGTCCTCTGAATGCTTGATGATAGGAATCCAGACGTATCCGGATATGCATCCTCTAGATGGCGAGTCGTGTCTAAACGTAATTGACGTCGTCTCGTTAGGAGTGAAAAGTCTGCGCTGCTTATGGCCGCCCGTCTGGTCAAACCACAAGAACGATGGGTATCGTCTTAAACCATAAAGGACTCTCCGCAGCCGCATTGCTCCTCTGAAAGTCGTTGTTAGCATTCGATGTCGTGGGTGTTGGCGGTGTGGCAACTTACTGATGTTGGGGTTGCGGAAGACGAACCGCTGGTTCAGCTTATCCTCGGCCCAGTCCATCTCACTTCCAATGATGCTGAAAAGCGCCTTGCTGTCGATCAAGACCTTGACTCCGTCCTGTTCCACCGTCTCATCAAAAGCTCCGGCCTTGTCTACATACTCGAGGTGGTAGGCCAAGCCGCTACAGCCTCGGTTGCGCACGCCGACCTTGATCAGCTTGGGCTCCGGCTGATCGAGCAGCTCTCTCAATTGTTCCACCGCGGCGGGCGTCAGCTTCATGGCCGCCTTACGGGCTCGTAGCTTTGGTCGTGGCCGGGCGGCCTTGGGCTTCTGTGCTTCCTTCTCGCTGAGCTTCGGAGCTGGTGCCGAGGAAGTGGCGGGGGCAGTATCTTGCGACGGCGCTGCCTCCTGTTGCTGGGGTTGCTTGGGCGGTTGAGGACGCTGAGGCTGCTGAGGAGGCGGGCGTGTCTCGTGGACTTTGGGGAGGGGATCGGGTTGAGCTATCGAGGTCTCTGGGACGTCATCGCCCCTCGGAGGCGGAGCGTTGTGTGAGGGCAGAGTGTAGGAGTGGTAGGCGACAGCAACGGGCCTGGACGAGGAGAAATGCCTCAGGGCATTGGGACCGCGTCGCAGGGCGACTCTGGCTACCGAGCGAGAAGCGAACATGGTCGGCGCATGGAGGTTAGGGACGTTGGTGGATGGCGATGTTGGGATGTTGCAGGTGTGTGGAGGTGATTTCAAAGCCCGGCTGCTCGGTGCTAAAAGGCGTTTGCAGCCGGAGAGCCGAAGCCAAGCTTGTACGTCAGGGCGTGGCGCTCCGATGCCGCCCGGGCCAATCAGAGGTCTGGAATTACTCAGTTTGGGCGGTGCTGTGGCGTGATGCGCGTGAGAAGCAAGATTTCGCCAGGTGTTACGGAATTGCTGCCATTCAAAGCATATATCAGTCATGACAAAGAATCGCATTGAGGACTTTGCATTGTTATTTATTTGTCAGAGGACGGGCCTCTTTAGAGCATTCAATTGACCAATGGCCACTGCTCTATTAGCGAAACAAGAGCTCTGACCTCGTTGCGCTTTGTAATCTTTACAATCTAGTTGTAGGTTCGAGTAGAAGGATGTCCTGCATGATGTTCTATTTGCCTCAGAAGTGTTTCCCAAAGCACCCGGAAGGCTCTAGGGCCATCAAGGTTCTGGCTTTGTGACTCTGCGTCAACTCGGGATTGTCAACAAAGTTGAGTCACGTTCTGAACCTGATTGCGGTGTCGGACTGAGAAAGCCTGGGGAAGCAACATGAGTAAACTCTTGATTGTAGTAAAATGGGCCAAAATAGCCCGATCTGGCCGCAGAATCTAAAGTTGACCCAGAAAAGTCCGGGGAAGATGCATGATGCTCGCTCCCCAGTCAGTGGTTGCTGCAGGCACTGTTGAGTCGTATCACCGCATCCTGGGGAGGTGTAGTGTCCAAGTCCTCGGTACCAAAACATTCATCTACAAGTCTTCACGTGAGTGTTACCATCTATGGATGACTTGAAGGTTGCCAAACCTGCCATAAGCCTCCACCTGAAAAACTGCATCATGAACCCCATGCAACACAATCAACTTCTCATGAGGGGCTAGGTTAATAATTCGAATACTTGATTTTTGATCACTGCCTTTCGAACCAAGGCTTGCTTTGGCCGCCGTCTCAGTCGTTTGGATCAATTCTGTAACATGACGTCGCCTATGATCCATTCGTTCATCTCTGGGATTATCCGACCAGACAATCATGTGAATGTAACATGAAGATTAGAGACAACAAGCAGAACTAGCGATAGTCAAGGCCTGGGAATGCAACCGCAATCACCAACACTTTAGGTCGGTTATCGCCAGCATCATGGGCATCATGACATGGCTCCCAGATTTCCTAATCCAGCCTTGCAAGGTCCTGCTCACCCAATAGAATCGTTAGCGAATGCAACTCCTTCTCCAAGGGACCGTTAAGCTCAGTGGGAGATCAACCTGGGGGCCAGCAGTTGACCATCCAAGCGACATGCGATACCAAGAATCGGCCAGTGTAACCATGAAAAACAGCCCATGACAGCCTGGCAGCTGCATGCAAGCAGGCATGATAGATAGCCCTGGGCCTTGACCCCAGCAGTCACAGGACCATTCGAACGATGTGCCCGTTGAAGCATCTGCAGCAGCACCGAGCGCTGGGGTCAAACGTCCATCGGTAACCGGCGACAGCTGGAGGGCTGAACCTTTTGATGGACGGACGGACGCAGTGCAACGAAACGTTACATGCGGATAACCTGGGGTCCAGCGCCTCTCCCACTACCCTTTAGGGGCGGCTACTAGCGCAGAGCCACTGGCCTCAGTGCTCTCAGCCGCGGTTCACCGGGGGGGCTAAGCTAAATTACAGAGTCCGGGGGGAACAAGCTTTGAAACGTCCAGTGACCATGGGGATATCGTTCACTTTTGCGATAATGTCGGGCATGATACGAAAGAGAAGGCAATGCCGTGAATTATGGAGCCCGATTAGCAACCTAGCGTCTTGTCTTTGTCCAAGGTCCGCAGTCAGCATTTATGGAAAGGCTTGTGGCCTCATCTCGTAATGCGAAGCGGCCCTCGTATCTATGCCACTAAGTAAAGAGAATGGAAATATCGAGACTTGATATCGGGTTACCTTGGTCACGAGGAAGGCAAACAAAATAAATCCCGATTTTCGGGTTCACAAGTGGTGTTGCTGGTCGGGCAAGAACCTGAGTGGAGGATACCTTCCTGTTCAGAGACAGTTGGTGGCTCCCGTTCGCTGGACGGGAAAGGACGGCCGCCGTTATTGCCCTCTGGGGGAAGGGTTTGCCCAATCACGGGGCCTGGCATTCGGCCCTTTCCCCTCGAAGGTGGGGCGGCCTTATCGATCTGGGGGACTTCTCTGGCTTCTGTGGCAGCAACAACTGCCAGTGCATTTTGTGGGAGACGGCGCAAGTCTAATCTTTGCATCCCGTCTAAACATAGCATCAGTAGCGAAAAAGAGGCTGGCCGGCCACTGACATTCGACATTCAAAGCCAACAACATCAGCATCATGATCAAGCCAGTGAGACGGCATGCATAGAGCATGCTTTTGTGGCGGGTTCTCGACTACGAGAACGTCGAAAAAAAGAAAGGCGCAACGTGACTGATCGGATGAGGACGAGATTGACCAACGGGGAATGCAGACATGGGCCCTCGTCCTCTTTTCTCCGTAGGGCGTTTTAACGGCCTGCTTGCCCGTAGCCAGGACTCCCATGTACCGGCCGTATCGACAGAGGCGAGGTCTTGGGAGAAAGGCCCGGGTATGGGAAGCTGGGGCCTGCCGTGATCCTTCGGTACCTGGATTCGCTGATCATACTCCCACGGACATTTCCATTAGGGAGTAAGCCAGCCAAAGCTTGATGCTGCTGGTATTTGCCATTGGGCTGTTGTTTAACAAATCAGAGGCTCAGCGCAACGGTTACCGTTCTTCCATGGCCGCACGCGACCAAACTTTGTATTCTTTCCTCGCCTCGGATTGACTTCATTCCTGACTCGGATTTCCCTTTTTACTTTTCGTGCATCTCAGCTCCCAGAACTGCACGTTTCGTATCACCGCAACAGCCAACATAGCCCTCTGTCGAACGTGGACTGCATGTCAGTCTCAGCTTGAAGATTCTAGACGGCTACGGATGACAGTGCATGCGCCTGGTTCAACTGCGCAAACGCCCAAACCTAACTCTCGTCCACTGACTGGTGCGTCACTCAGCCAGGAGTGAAACAGTCGTACAACGTAACGCAGCAGTTGGTGCCGAGAAGCAGAAACAAGAAATCCAAGACAATCATGTCGCCTCGGTTCCGGGCCAAGCACCTCGACTGGCTAATGCTCAGATAGAGCTTGGCTGGAAAGAGAAGAGCGTTATCCCCAGATACCCACCTCCTCCACACGCACACCACCTAGTCTACCAGAGTCCCCCGCGCTGTCACGTAGCGTTGTGGTCTCGGTTGTGCCTCTGTACAATAAGGTACCAAAAGTC
>JAADYS010003342.1:0-10994 GCA_012931995.1 Fusarium albosuccineum
CTGCGGCAAGAAAAGTTAATCCAGAAGTAATGGTGATACGTATGGCAAGGTGTTACCTGGAAGAAAGATTGATCATCTTACAGAAGGCAAACATCCAATGAGTAAGAAACCGTTGCTCCTCGTTACAGCTATCGGTACACCTCTCCCTCTTCTTTATTTATCTCCACTTCTTCTAACACCGAAGCCTCAACACTTGAATAAATACCGGAAAGGTTATTACCTTGGGGCATGTTGATAGGAATCTATAGACTTATTTGAAGTTTGATATAATTAAATAGGACGGGGTTTTAGCCATATGATGGATTACAAATAAAGTTGAGCTGATGCTGAGCATGATCGCTCGCCCGACGGTAGTGACTCAGCCGGCGTCGCAAGGTGGAGATTGAGGCTTAGCGACGATAGGGATCCGAGATGGTTTGGGAACAATTCAAGGAACTCGGCACCTCAGGAAAAAGAAAAGAAATGGATTGGCGGAGGAAAGCCAATCAAGCCTTACTATGCATTAAGGGTGAGTCATCTGGCGCTAAATCCCAGCTGAGAAAGTGGCTGAGACTCTGCTAATCAGACAGCCGAGGAGTATTTATCTACTAGCACATCGCGTGTTGCCAAGCTTCAATCGCTTCTCATCATCATTCAATATTTGCGAAAATGGCCTGCCCCGAATGTTTTACTGGTTCCCTGCATGAGGGGAACCCTCGCGGAGAAGTCATCAAACTCCATGGCTTGGACGTCTACGCCGTCGAGCCGGCTGAGGGGAAAACGGCCAAAGGGATCATTGTCATGATACCAGACGCCCTGGGCTGGGAGTTTCCGAACTGCAGGCTTCTCGCTGATCGCTACTGTGACAAGGGCGATTTTAAAGTCTACGTCCCCGACTTTATGCACGGAACCGCTGCCCCAACTTGGATGCTCGATGAGGTCGGGCTGGCCCTCGGATCAGGGAATATTCTGTCAAAAGGGCACGTCTTATCTGCCCGATGAAGATTTCGTGGTGCTGAGTGCTGACACAATTTTGCAGATTTCACATGGTTAAGGCGCTATACGGATTCGTCCCTTTTATTCTTCAAAACTATACCAACAAGTCCTGGCCCATTGTCAAATCTTTCTTCGAGCAGCTCCGTCAAGCAGAGCAGACTTTGCCAATTGGCGCAGCGGGCTTCTGCTGGGGAGGTAAACATGCCGTTCTCCTAGCCCAGGGAGCAGAGGTCGATGGGAAACCCCTCATCAACGCTGCTTTTTCCGGACATCCAAGTTTTCTGGATCTCCCCTCAGATGTTGAGAAGATTACGTTGCCAATGTCGTTTGCCATTGGGGACAAAGATAACCAGGTCCCTTTGGAGAAGGCCAAGGATGTCAAAGCCATTGTGGAGGCGAAAGAAGGATCTGCCAAGGGGGAAGTCAGGATCTATGAGGACGCGACGCATGGGTTCACTCTGCGAGCGGCTTTGGAAATGGAGAATGTTGCGCAGAAGGCTGCCGAAGCAGAAGTCCAGGCGATCGATTGGTTCACAAAGCATTTCTAGCAATCAATGAATGTGCCTACTATACATCGAATTGTATATTCCCGTTTTACCTTATCTGTGCCCAATTGTGCAATTCATGCCATCCAGTCCCCAGATTCAGCTTGCTCTCAGCGCCCCTCCAGGTACGAGTTATCGCCGCTGCCAGAAGAAACCCCGCACCGAGACCGCCATGTTCCAGTTCACTAATCACCCCGAATTGACAAAGACGCTGATTACCCGTGTTGTCTTGGCATACTCTCATTGTGCGGTAAGAGGCTGTTGGTATCTGGGCTCCTACTGGTCAGGTGCAACGCCATACCGACCCTCGAGCATGTCCCGTGACAACGTGTTCGTTTCGTGAATCCGAGTCGACGACGCCTCATTATCGAAGCGCGCTTGGCATTCTAGGCAGGCAGAGCCTGTCTGTCATCAACCAGGGATAACAGGTGCAATATCATACCGATCATCTCGAGGATAAAGAGGCGGGTTTCAACACGACTTTGGAAGCATCCCCCCAACGCTCGTATCTATCAATTCACTCAATTGTACAACATCAACATGGAGTCCGACAAGCCGCAGCCCCCGTCCTTTTATCTAAACATTCACACTGCCGACCCAGAAGCCGGTCTTGCCTTTTACACTGCCATTGGTTTTGCTCCTGTCAAGGAGTACTCGGACGACAAGACCAAAGCCTTTCGCCTTCCACAGCCAAACAACAGCATCTGTCTGATGATCCACGCCAACGCGCGCTTCAAAGAATTTATACGCCCTGGTACCCAAGCCACCGACGCGACCAAGACAACTGAGTCGCTCTTTTCCATTGCAGTGGAGGACAAGGAATCTGTGGACAGCTGGGTGGCCAAAGCGACTGAAGCAGGCGGCGTTGCTGACCCATACACGCTTCCCAACTATGGTGCCGAGTGCGGCATGTATACTCGAAGCTTTGCTGATCTGGACGGTCATATGTGGGAGCTGGTCACAATGACGGGGCCTTGTGGTGCACAAAAGGCTGAGTCTTAGTCTCTTGTGCGCGTATTGTCATTCAACTGGTCACTCTTTGGAACGCGACGACAGCACAATCGCTTGACAAGAGGAACACGGTTACATCTTCATCCGTTTATTACACTCGTTGTCTAGGATGTAGAGAATACAGCTCGTCTCAATTCCTCGCTTAAGTAGCTTTTCTGTCTCTGCCGCGTCTAAAGATCGTGGAGACCACATCCCAAATGTCTCACACCCATAGCTTCGAGCTCAGGAATCTTTGCGAGGTCTGGGCCAACACTCCTTGTCTGAAGCTTCTTGAGCGAAGCATCAGTGACCTTGGTCTTGGGAATGAGCTTGGTGCCCTTGTTGTCGAGCACAGCAAGAATGTGTGCCGCGGCCTATGGATCGTTAGAACACGTGCGTTACAGAGGAAAGAAGGACTAACCTTGGCGTTGATGGCGAGCGTCTTTGGGTCGGGGTTGTCGATTGTATCGCAGGCTTGATGATAGCATGGGTCCTGCTCAACGGCCGTGCCAGTGTGGAGGAAGCCAAACGGCTTGGAGAGGATCTGCCAGAAAGAAGCGTAGTCGCTACCGTTTGTGAGCACTGCCGGCGTCACCGTGAGGCCCTTGCTGGTGTAGTAGTCGATCCAGAGCTTCTCAGTGACCTCGGAGCCTCGAGGCGCTGCGACGCCGTGGGAGCTTCCGTCAGTGTCTGCAACACCAAAGAAACCCTTGGAAACCATGTCAAAGTTGAGATAGATGAGAAGCTTGTTGACTTCCTTTGCGTCAAGGTTCGAAACGTAGTACTTGCTGCCGAGGAGGCCGTTTTCTTCAGCTCCCCACCAACCAAAACGGATCTTGTTCTTGGTCTTGTACTTTGACAAAGCAGTGACCAATTCCAGAATCAAGGAGGTTCCAGAGCCTAGACATGTCAGTCAAAAGTCCAGTCGTTGTAGAGGGTTAATTACCGTCGTCGTTGATTCCAGGGCCGGCTTGGACACTGTCCAGGTGGGCACCCAACTGAGACTTGTCAGACTTTGAAGAAGCGATCCAAACCAAATTCATCATACCATAATGACATTTCGCGGGTCACCACCGAGGGTCTCAGCAAACACATTTTGAGTGATTCGCTCCTCGATAGTTTGCGATTGCTGAAAGTGAGCAGTCACGGTTTCACCAGCCTCGATTCTCTCCTTGATCTTCTCGCCATCAGCAAGGTGGATGAAACCAGCTGGCACAAACTTCTCGGGATTAGGCTGGCTAAGTGAACCGGCAGTGGGTTTGGTGGTCAGGTCATGATAGATAATGACGGCTGCCGCTCCAGCCGCCGCTGCAGGGATCACACGTCCAGCAAGGGTTCCGCCAGTAGGGCATCGGAAACGCTGGACGAGGACGATCTTGCCTTTGACGTCCAAGCCATCGTAGGAAGCTGCGTCACATCCAGCGGCACCCTCGGGGCCCAGGGCAACCTCGGCAGTGATACCCTCCTCACTAGTCGAGGGAGAATAGGTCAAGCCGTAGACATAGAGGGACTCATCGTCTACCGTGAGTTCAATCGAGTCAACGAAAGCAAAAAGCGCCGGAAAGTTTTGCTTCCAGGCTTTGATGCCCTTGATCTTAGAGAGGCGATTGTAGACGTAGTCGACTGAGGCGGCATAGCCTGGAAGTCCGAAAGCTCTGTTTCCGCCATTCTTGAACGCGAGGTCGTTCAAGTCTTGCAGATTGGACATAAGACTTGGCAGTTTGTTAGCCAAAGGGGATTGATAAGTAATCGGAAACTTGAGGCCAGCTACTCACTTCTTCTCCTTGATGTCGGATTGGAATCTGTGTGACTCAAGCTTGTGGCGGGGCTTGGCCACTGCAACGCCCGAGAGCGACAGCAGCGCCGTGATGGAGCTTCCAATTCTCATGGTGACCTGATACAATATCGATACAGATGCGCAACCGAGGAGGAGAAAGTAGAATCGGGCCCATAACCAAGTATAAGGTCACAATTTATGTGACGACTAGGGTCAGTGGCGAATACGCAGTCGTACAAAAGGTCCTGAGTAGCAGCCATCGTATGTTCACGGGTCATATATCAGATCTGGAAGGTCCTTGCCGCCCTTGCTGGCGAAGCGGGGAAAGCTAACGCAGGCATCGTGGGATTGCAGACCGTCCAAGGTAATCCAGAAGCTAACAAGGATCTTATCGCGGGCGGAGACTTTCGACTTGCTACCGAGGGCGGAGAAATGCCTCGATCTTGTTGAGAGTGGCGTTGGTGCACGACTTGAAGAAGGTTACATGTAAGATGAGGGGTTCCACGCTTGGCAGAGGCTAGCGATAGAAAACAAAGCATTGAAACGCTGAGCTTATCATTTTCCCTTGCAATGGCGATGTGCTACTCCTGTACAAATATGGCAGGTCATAAACGTCCCAGCGCCTTGGCTGACAGGGATATCCAACCGTAAGAATAACCTCAACAACAAAAGTTCCACAACCGCGCCAAGATCCGAATAGATATGGCTAATCCGCTCCGGACTCCTCTAGCTCTGACAGCTTCCAAAGTTGGATAAGGGCCTTGGTGGTAGAAATAGCCGGCAGAAAATTCAGAGAATCCTTGAACAGAGAACTGAATGTGTTAAACCATTACTCTGCGTGTAATCTGCATGTCTTGGCATTCAATATGATTTACTTGTCCCTTGATCATTTTTAATTCTACTATTCTATATAGACTTTTTTCTGCCCCAGGCAGAAATGCCAACTTCTACAGAAGTTTCGGCCTTTACATAAAAGAACGTCGTTTTTACACAACAGCAGTACCTCAACTCTAAGTCCATCGCTGCTGTATATCCTATGAACTACTAAATAATGAATGAAAGCCTAAGTCTCTCCAGGTGATTTTCGTAAAGCCTAGGTAGGGGCTTGTTAATCAATTAAAGCTAGATCAAGTGTTATTTTGCTAATGTTCTACTCTCCTATGTCCAAGCGTACAAGAAAAGCCGAACAACAATGAAAAACGGACGCGTCAAGTTGTATGTATGCCTGAAAACATTTATAACTCCCTAGATAATACTGCGACACAGGTATACACACGAACTGGTTCTAAAGCCAATGAATCATACTAGGCCATAATAACTAGAAACATATTTCTATTTTTGTGGTTGATATCTAAGGCTTCCAATAAGGGGACAGTAGTCTCAGCTGCGGTCTTCAAATTTGCTAACTATTCCCTGAACTTTCGATCTGCTATTACCCGCAGAAAGATGGCCGGGTTTGACCGGAATATTCGGCGGTTTAGGTTTCTCGCTGGTTCGGCAGTTAGACCAACATTCCCGGCTGGAATTGCTAGGCCCCGTCGGCATAACTGTTTCCGTTGGTGGTTGAAGGGGGGCAATCCTCTTTGTAGATCTGATCAATGGTTTTTGAGAGGGACTGGGCGACATTTCTGTAGGGCGCGGAGGTTGGGGAGGCGGTTTATCGATATTTGAACTCTGTCCAGTACTTTCCGGGTACAAAGACTCTGCGCTGAATGGAGTCGATGGACGAGAGGACTGAAAAGAACCCCGACCTCTCGATTCAGTGGCACTGGAGGTTTCTTCACCACTCTTCCGGGAGTAGAATGGCTTCAATTTCTTGACTTGACCAGCAACAGTTGATCCGACGTTCAAGTATTTACTGACCCAGCCGAGTCTTGAGTTTCCGATATCTCGGCCTATGAGATCCGCGAGCCCGGCGGCGGTAGCTAATACTTCTTGGGCTGCACCCAATTTATCCACCTCCTCGGCCGTCTTGTCGACTTGTTGCTTGAGCTCTTCCCACTCTTTTCGAGTGACAAAATCGGCATTGGCGACCTGCAGCTCGACCTGGGCTTGAAGACTGCGAATAGAACCTTCCAGCTTCTTCTGAAAAACAACTAGGTCAGTGAGCATGTCCTTCATCTTGGTGTCACTGGCTTCCAGCTGTTTCGTGTATTTCGTGAGGAACTTGATGTTGCTGTCCACTAGATTGTTGGAGTCTTTGACGGCCATTATTTCCTCCTCGTGCCGACGAAACGACTGGCTGACGTTCGTCTCAACGCGACTGACAACACCTTCGACAAGGCGCCTTAGCTCCTCCCGGGTCAGCTCTAGTGCAGATTGAGCAACTAGCATCGGAGAGAGGGACTTCAACAGTTCTTTGGCACACACTGCCGCCGCAAAGGCTGCGTAGTCATGCCAGGCGTCGTTCTTGTGCCCATCCGAGTAGTCTGAGATGCCCCGAACCGAGATGCTTCGAGTAGATCGCATCACAGCAGCGGCTTCCATCTCAAAACAGATGATCTTCTCTTGGCTAACGAGTCGGTCTCGCTCCATGGCGTTTTTCAACACTTGATCCGCGGATCCAATGATACCGCAGTGTGTTTGCACTAGTCCTCCGGGAGGACGTTTCCGCCGGCTAACCAGCTTGGAAACATCCTCTAGTCGAGGCTGAAGGCAATGACACATTCTGCCTTGATGAAAAGCGTCGCTGAGCAACAGGCGATCATCTGCCGGCCGGGAGTAGGTTGCCTGTAAACCCTCCCCTTGGCAAAGGGCCTTCTCGATCATCTGTTCCAATGTTGGTCCCCGCCTTAAACGGTACCTAAAGCTCGTTACGGCAGTCAGGAGCTCTTGTGGAGGCTCAAGTTTGTGGCCAGTGACTTCAAAGCCAACGTCTGTGAATTTGCCCTTTTGGTAAGGGACCACGGCTGTGCCTAGGACCACGTCGCCTAGGCGAATATCTGCCTGCTCTGAGGGGGCTCCGCCGCCGATGCCAACAAGCAGCACGAACCGAATGGCGGAAAACGTGCTCTTCATGCTGGTCGCAATCTCGAAAGCTTTGAGCTGACCTGATGTTCCGCTTTGAGGACAGTTGATGACGACATTGTGACCAGCAACGCGCCCCAGATGATATTCGTTTCGATCGCCGTCGCCAGAGATGAAACCGGCGTCGAAATTGGTGCCGTATGTTTCGTCCAAAACATCCATAGCTGCACCGAATTCTTTTTCCAGAACGCATACCCAGCCAATGAGAAAGTCAAGTTGCTTCAAGTTCGTTGGCAACGACATATTGACAATCACGGCTGGGACTTCCCAATGATAAATCAAATAGACTCAATAATGTGGGGGGGTTTGTGTGGTTTCTGGGTTATTTCAATATCCAATATTTGTAACAAAAATGATGATGATATGCTGATGGAGCGGACGTGCTTTGAGAATACTTATCACTCAACGGGCGAAGTCTAAAGTGATCAAACACTGCCACGAACTGACACCCATTTGTGTGGGGGAAACAAAAATAAAACCAGGCTGCGAGACCACGCATGGTGATTGGGACTCAATAAATCTTTGTTGGCCGACACAAGTTTGTTCAGCGTGACGCAACAAGCACAAAAGGGCCGAAATCTGACTCAGGCGCTGGCCACGGCATAGAAAACGGGCGGATTCTATCCCTGTTGGCTGGGCATCTGAACCTTTGATTGGATTGAGTTTCTTGTGATACACACAGGCTGAACTCCTTGTCATACCCCAATCACGATTGGGGCGATTCAGCCGCACCTCCTCTGCACTGTACTTCTCTTGAAATGGCCTGAGGCAACCAAGAAGTGAGGTCATATGTGCAAGATGCTGTTTCAAAAGTGCACATCCAGCCGACGAGCAAGTCGCCTAATCCTGCAGATTTAATGGTCTTTGCTGTCAGGACTAGGCCAGTACAATGATGGATAGAAGAAATGAAGTAGCAGTGAACTCGGAGATGAAACTCGTGCATAGCAAAATCTATTTCCCACTAAATAAGCTGCATTGCTATCCTAACCTCTATCCTCATCTTGACCCCACCACCTACATACAGCAGGTAAAGTCAAATAGACTTGAGAACATACTTGACACCCTCCCACTGTTCCTGAACAGTCGAAAGTATAAGCGAGGGCGGCAAGACGAACGCATCGGCACCATGTGTAGGTGGCCGCAGCTCGATCGTCCACGCATATTCTGCCCCGGCTTCGCCCGCCATATAATCCGGTGCAGTTCCAGTACTAGGATACAGCGTCTGACAGCTAGGGCCGTATCTGTACTCCGTGCCGTTGACGTCGAAGATGCGCTGTACCATTCCGCCAGCTACCATCATCTGGGTTTTGTTGTTTACAGCCACGGCATTACAGTCATAACCATACGGTAGAAGGATGTACTGGCCAAAGCTGTGGAAGTCGATGAATAACTTGATGCCATTGGAGTCACTCAGCCTCTTGGTGAAGGGGATAATGGCTCTGACCTCGGGTGTATCTCCTGCCGCTTCGCCCTTGTAGGTCTCGGTACACGGATCGGTAGACGCGCCGTACGGGGCATCCCACTTGAAGGGCCAGTTCCGGTTACCGTCTGTTCCTACGCAGCGACTTCCGCTACGGGGCTGACGAGTCTTTCTCCACAGGCGGTCCTTGGTCTGAGTGTAATGAAAGCCTAACTTTGATGTCAGTTTGCGCTACTCTTGACTTGCATGTATACTTACCATCTGGATTGACAAAGGGAATAATGTAAAAGTCGTATCGGTCGACAAGTTGTTTGACCTCCTCATCATTACTCAGATACCCATTGATCAACTCCCAAGCGAGATATTCCACAACCTACAGTCTCATTAGTCGCCAGCCAGCACAGGATGCAGACTAAACTCACGGGAGCAGCAATCCACTCGCGGGCATGAACCGTGGCGTGAAAGTAGATAGCTGGCATTCTGCCTTTACCAGATTCGCCCCAAAAATGGAAGCCGTAGATATCCCGGCCCTCGTAAGACTTGCCTACCGTGAAAATCTCCGAGTTGCCGGGGATTGCAGCCCGAAGATCGTCAAAGAATCGACGATGGTCAGCATAAGAGTGGTACGAATTAAACCAGGAGACGTTGGGAAGCGCAGTGACTGCGGAATCTGAGTTCAATAACTCGGCTTTACCTATGAAACCATCAACCAATGAATACGCTTGTTTGATGAGGCTCAACATACTTCCAAGGTACTCCTCAAAGGCACTTTCAGAAGCGAACTCGGTACCTAGATCCTCACTGATAGAAGTAGCGTTGAGGCCAAGAGCCACAAAGGCTGGAAGACTGTCCGGAGCGATGGCAACATCGAAGTGGTCTGGGTGTTCGCCGCCACAGCCGAGCGTCACATAGTCCAGGGACGATAGTTTCTCCTTGATTCGCTCATGACTTCCGTGAACGGCGATGCTCACAGCCTTGTACCCCTCATATGAGATGCGTTCGGCGGTGGCTGTGGCGAACACCGAAACAAGGGAAAAGATCAGCCAAAACCTCATCGTGATCTTGGCTCTTGCTCCTGCGACGAAGTGTCAGCTATGTTTGTAAGAACACCAAAGAAAAAAGACAAAGTTGCTGTCGTTGACAATAGAGAATGGGCTGGCTTTGGTGTATGCGCTGACTAGCGAGATCATTGGAGAATCCCGAAACCCATGACTTTCGGCGTGTTATATATCCTGCAAGCCGCAATGACTATCTGCCAGTCAACTCACAGTTTTCTGAATCACTGTAGAGTATTGATCTCTGTCTCTTTGCTGGAGGTGGCATTGAAGGTGTGTGCCTCCGAATCAGAATCGACATCACCAAGCATCGTCCGAATTGTCGCAGTCATTCAGTCGCAAAAGGCACGCAATCATAGGATCAACTGGTGTGCAGATTCAATTCTATATCCAAGGTATCAATAGATCGGTGGATCATACGTTCGGCAAGTTCCACAAGAAATCCCAAGACCGGTCCTCTGGCTCAGTCAGGTCAGGGGCATCAGCCGAGAAGCCAAATGGGGCTATGCTAGGATCGAATGGCAGGGCTAACCAGTCATCCACGGCTGTCATAGGGACATCTCCAAGAGCCCCGTCTCCTTGTGGTACGTTATTATCGAAACTCCACTGAGAACTGTGATTCACCGGTGGAATACCTCGCGGCACTGATGTCGGAACCATGCCTTGTCTAAATCTTTCTAGGTGCATCTCTAGCAACTCCCCATAACGAGAAGCCAAATGCATCTCATCGAGACTGCTAGCTCTTAAAGCTTCGATGCTCTTCTCCAGCACTCCAAGCGATGCTTCCAAATCGGTGGTGCGGGTTCCAAGACTGAGTGCTTTCAGAAGGAATATGGATGCCATGATAATCCGAAGGAAGACTCGAACAGGGCAATAGCGGAGTGTACCAGCCTCGAATAGTCGATTCACTGACTCTAAAGCCTGGCATGACGAGTCAATGACTTCTTTTATGAAAGAGTAATCTGTTGCTGTGATGGAAGACTGTAGAATATCGCTATCGATCGAGTTAGGTGGTCTCCCGCCAAGGACTCGATCAACGACCGCCTGGATGCCAAGCGAGTTCATGAATGCCCGAAGGTAGTTGAACTCTATTGATAAGTCCTCATATGCATGTGACGACAGAGCTAAGCAAAAAAAGTCAGCATAGAGTTATCTGAAGAAGAATAAGGGGGTATATATACTACTTAGTTTAAGTATCTTCTGCT
>JAADYS010003347.1:0-15753 GCA_012931995.1 Fusarium albosuccineum
CATTGAACGGGAACGAAGCATCTTGTTGTTGATCGGAGACTTTATTGTCCGTGCTCTAGGTCCTCCAATGTAATTTAGTACCAAAAGTGCCGACATCGGCCTCAATTCTTGTGAACAAAAATAACAAGACAGACCGATACCATTATGATCCACGGCCAAGGCACCATCGGCGCTCCGTGCTGCCGCACGGAGTTACCGTCACCTTCAACTCCAGCTCGGTGCCTTCCATCCTGCTGGTGCATATTATTGTAGTGCCCTATTATTTTCGCAATGTGGCTATGTTCTGCGCGGCCATGATCAATGGAATCTCGTGGTGCGGCATTGGTTATCTGAAAGGACCGCGGTGCTAGGGTTGTTTTAAGGAACTCGATGGACGGTTCTAGGGCCGCAGTCCCAAGAGTGAGAGCCCTGTCAGTGTCCTGCATCTCAAACGCGTTAAGAATGGTCTGCCAGTGGTTTTGGGGCTGGCTGCGTTCGGTAGTGGTTCGACCTTCAGGCATGGCTGCTCGTTTTCTTGACTGCTTGTGGTGGTTGCCGTTTAAAGGAATCTCTGTTAGGCAAAGTAAGAAGCAAAACACAATAGCACGGTTGGCTTCGCTTACTGGGTCTGATTGTCAACGACACTTCCTCTGCTGAGAAATCAGATGTCACAGATAAAGTAGGTAGAACAGGACGCGGGAGGATAAGGTTAATAAGTACTACTGTCTAAGTAATAGCATCGGCCTGGATTTGGGCTTTTCTAATTGATGAGGCCTTCGCCAGCATGGATCCGGTGCATAATCCTGCCGGCAAACTCCGGCCACAGCATGAGCCCTGATGAAACCTTGGCTGGTGTAAAATCTGCCTAGGCAGCCAAATCATCTCGGTCAGCATTCGGATGCCAAAATGTCACGTATGCACCCGTCGCAGAAATATAGCGATTGAGCAGCAGATAGAAATATGCAAGCCTTGGATTAGCCTATTGGGCGAGGGACGGACTCTACTGAGACACTGTTGACGGGAAAAAAAGACTGCGGGACCCAAGTTGAGGCCTATATAAATTGGGTAGCCACACGTTACATTGAGTGCAAAGCAACGACGTTTTTCATTTTTTGCAAACCGAAAACATGTACAGTTGGTTTATGCAAGTTCTTTCTCCGCCGAAACGTGTAAGCTTATGCCCTCCAATCCGGACCCCGGCCGATTGGTCGCTAACCAGTTGACCAGAGAGCCACCCAGAGCTCACTTGAAGCTGTCGTCGACCCCGAAAACCCACAAGTTGAGTGAGCTGCAACCAAAAATATTCCATCTCAGCCATACGGCGTGTCCGGTATCTAATGAAGTCATTCCAGCATCGTGGCAGTTCATGGCCTCAACCCGTTCAATAGCCCCGACCGCGGGAAGTCCACCTGGATGACCGGTGGGAAGCTCTGGTTGAGCGATCCGGAGTTTCTGCCAAGACGACTTCCCCACGCACGCGTTCTGCTATTCAGTTACAATTCAAATGTGGCATTAGAGACCACAACGGCCGGCTTAATTAAGCAGGCTGACAACCTGCTCAATCAGCTGATGGCTAAACGGGATGTAGGTATTATTACAGAAAATTTACCCTCGTAGACGGCTGACGATACTGAGAAGGACCCAGACCGCCCACTGATATTTATCTGTCACAGCCTTGGAGGACTCATCGTCAAGCGAGTATGTTTGTGCTGTTGGGTTCATAAGCGAATTATGCTAATCGTTAAAGGCACTAATTGCAGCCAAATGTGATAGTAATTATGCAGCTATATGCACAGCGACTTATGGAATTGCTTTCTTCGGCACACCTCACCGCGGTGGTAACGGAGCTACGGTCGGGGCCCGGGTCGCCACCATGGTTCGAGCTGTGCTAGGTAACCCGCCAAACACATTCATGGAAGCCTTGACCGGTGCATCGGGGCTCCTCAGTAGCGTTACAGCTGATTTCCGCCCGTTCCTTGAGCAACTGTATTTTATCAGCTTCTTTGAGACTCTTCCTTTACAGAAGACAGGGAATGTAAGCAACTGATGTCCGCCCTACCTATATCCTCAATTTGAAACCAACGAAATACGTCACCAACAGGTAGTTGTTGATCAAGGGTCAGCGACGCTTGGGCTCGATCCCGCACGCGAGAAGCAGATTGGGCTCGAAGCTGACCACTGTCGAATGTGCAAGTTCCCTCACCCTGACGACCCAACGTATCAGCAGGTGGAGAACAATGTCGCCGAAATGGTCAAGGATGCTATCAGGAAGAGGAATGCAGCGCGTGCCTTTTGTCCAATGGCAAGCCCGGTATCCGGAAGCGTCTCAAACGTAACCGGAAACAACAATGTCATGATGCAAATCGGGAGGGCTCACCACGGAGTCATCTCTGGTGCCTCGAACGAAACACGCCAATTCGGTCAGGGCAACAGGAGCACAACGGATGGATCGCACAATAAAACAACACAAATCTATGCCGAAAGTGACATTTCTGGGCTATCAATTGCTAGACAACTATGGTGGCATTGGCAAGTCTAATCATGTAGATGACAAGGGAAGTTTGTGAATACTGCGTTCTTTAGAGTGGAAACTAAGGTCTCTGCCTGGGGCAGAAGAGTTCTAGAATAGAAATGGAAGTTTGTGAAGCAATGAGGCAAAATGTCTCGGAGAAGATTACTGTAGGGCTCAAAGAGGTTTATCCAAATACGGCCATACCAGTAACCAACCGATAGATTAGAGAGAGATCTAGGGTGTTTTCGCATCTGATGCTCCTCCAAACTTTGGCCTCGTGTGGTGAGATTAGCGAGCGGTTCGGCCCGCGTCTTAGCGTCCGAGGGGCTCATCGCTCTGCATTTGCCCCTCGGAGGATGCAGCAAAAATAGCCCTAGAATACGAACCCTTTTGTTAGTTTACCTGCTCTCCAAGGGTCCTACCCTCTAAGGGAAGAATAATTAGCGGCAGAGATCCTCACACCGAGCCCCATGCCCTCGCTCCACGTGCTGGGGCTTTCACCCCGCGTGTTCCACCCCGGGCCGACTAGCACTGACGCGGCTGTTTGCGAAGCTGTCGCAACGGACTTGACTACCGTACTAAGGCAAAAACGCAAGGCATCCTACATGAGGTGCCGAGGTAAACAGGTTAAGTATGCTTCGCCCCAGAAGTCTGAACAAGCCATTGACGTCAGAGAAATGCTGTCTCCCGCGGTTTCAGAGCCAGCGTCGTCGGCATCTTTGCTGATATACATAGTGGGTTCCCTCCTCTATCTTGTTAGTCTTCTGAAGCATTGAGCTATCATTAAGGATCTGTAGCACAACGTTACATTTTCCGTGGCATGGAAACTGGTTTGGAAGGACAAGCAGTCTCCCCATTTCCCATGCAGCAGCCCCCTGGAGATTCACATCCATGTCCATCCCAGTCCCAGCAACACTCCACTGCCCTAGCGAGGTACCAAACTTATCCACCTTTCCTAAGTAGTTGGCCGGTCGCGGATCGCTTCCACGGCACTGACATCACCATCTTAGTTCGCTTGCTGCCATCATCACTTCCAATCTAATCCCCACTCCCTTACTACATTTGTCATCGATAACGGAGCACAAGTTTTCTACGTTCTCATTCTCATGAATTTCATCATTCGTGTTTTCACGCTGCGCCTACTCGGATCACCTTTGAACCATCGACCCATGGGCAATCATGATGCAAGCATAAATGGAAGTACAAATTCTATCGTCCAGGGGAACGGCAATATCGTGTTGTACTACTTTAGTGCGACGGCCACTAAGAAGCAATAGCTTATGTGGTCTATCACCATGTCGGCTCCCTCAGCTGCGTGAAGCAGTGAATTGTGAGATGGTTGCGACCTGCATGAATGGCACAACACTAATTCCTCCTTACGCAGGACCCGAAAGCAAGACATTCCAGGACAGGCTCTTATTTAATAGTTTCTAGGAGTGTCGTTTTGCATATCTTAGTCGACGCTCGGGTACTCGTCGTTGGGAGGACATGACAGGACAAGGTCCCAGTGTGGGCAGTGCAATATGGCTGAAATATTACCGCACTCCGTTCTGGGTGTGGATACATGGTTGGAAGGCAGAGGTGGAAGGATACAGGGAAATACATGGAATATCCGATAGACTCATCCATCTATTGTTAGATAGTTACTTAATTGCGCGACATAGACTTCACTAGACTTTGTATTAAATTAGAAAATAGACGTCTCACGACACTTCAATATTTACTACCGTTTGCCCAAACCCTTTATTGCCGCTAATGACAAGAGTCGTTTCATTCCCGCCATTGTTGAGCGCTTAACGCTACGTAAACAAGGGATAGAAAGCCTTAATAATAATGCCAGGGTCCTAATCTCGATGTGAAGCAATCCGAGACCCTATAAAATTGTGAGGCTATTCACATGTGTATTGCACAATGTTTATTGGATCTAAAGCATAGTGAGTGCGTTGAGCACGTGACGCATCGAACAATGCTCAACCAGCAGCATGCAGGCGGCTTAGGAGCACTAGAGGAAGGCCAAAAAGCTAGAAGTGAATTAGTGCCTCAGGTTCAAGCCCAGAAGGATATTTACCTCAAGAAGCTGTTAAAACATACCCCATTGTATCAACCCGCATGTGGTCCACGCTTATATCCCTATATAGTCCGAGCACTATCCCATCCTACACACTTCTACCTCTAGATAGACTTAGAACAGATCTAATAAACCAGACTAGTGCAAAGAAAAAGATGCTTGGTCTTAAAAATAACGACGAACGCACAACCAGATAGTAGCAAAAGCACCTATAGTGGCCGGAACCCCAAAGCCAATCGCGATTTTATCCGAAGTCGAAAGATTTATCCCCCCACTGGTCTCGTTCGACTTTTTTGCGGTAGAGTCATCTGACCCTCCCCGTGTCTCAGTAGCTCCCCAGGTTTCAGTGGCTTCAGAGATTGTAGTATCCGCGGTTGTGGGAAATGCCTCGGGATACACAGGCTCAACAGCAGTAGGTGCTGTCGCAACACACCAGAGCATGCTGCCACCATTATCTGGGTAGGTATAGGTCTTGCAGTACGGATGATTGGTGTAAGTGCTATTCGCCGTCATTTAGTGCCTTGGGCAGCACACTTGGAAGAGCTCACCAGCATCCAGTACCATCCCCGCAGCCACATGATCCTTGTTGGTAGGCCGCATAATCGCAGCAAGCAGAATTGGGTTGGCACGGCTGTGAAGAGCAGCAGTCAACTAATTGAATGTCGCTGTTGTATAAGCAGCTATATCCATCTTCGCAATACAATGGGTCATCTGTAGACTGATGAGTTGGCTTTTGCGACAAAGGGTGTAATATTAGACTTCTCACCGGCTTCGCCGCTAATATAACCACAAAACTCTGGCCTCCAGTCCCGAGCCAGCAGTTGAACTTCCGTTAGTTGTGTGGTAGGTGGTATTTTTGTTGGCGTCAGACTCCGTGTTGAGGTAATCATATCTGGTTAATGAGTAGCGACGAGGTAAAAGACGAGTCTACGATATCTCCTCGAACAGATTCGGGTACAAACCTTTTACCTACAGATGAAATATGGCTGATCAAGTGCGAAACTCCGGGATGTCTGCCTAAAATACAACTTGCCGCGCCATTTCATTGTGAATTTCACAGCAAAAGTAGGCAGTGAGCTCCAAGGCACACAAAGTGCGGCCACGTCAAAACAGAGTGGCTGGGGGTTAGCACTATTGGGCTCCAGCCTCTGAAGCTGACAAGCGTGAACGGGGCGACAAGTATAAAAATCATGTGGCAATAGTTTTGATTCGCCATTAGATGTCGAAGATGTGAGGCTGACACACCCCAGATTGCACATTTGCTACACAGATAATCGCGTCCGCAGCCCCAAAGTCCGCCTTATCAGCTGCAGTGAATTGAAGCCAACCAGGACCGATAAATAGCTCACCGGGCGCTCCTCAGGATCCAAAACCCTGCATGCCTCTGAACTAATTCATCAGAGTATTGACAACCTGGAAACACCCAAACACCGCGCCTGGAGAACCGGATAAATTTTTCTGACGCGCAAAAAATGAATTGGGATAATGACCCCTAATAATCTAAACCGAGAAAGATGCTCAACCCGAGAAGCCAACGCCAGCCGTTTCTAAAATACCTGATTATCTTGGTCCTACGGGTTTTCTAACCATAAGCCGTTTATTCTTGCAGTACCCTTGTCACCGTTATGCCCACCCTCTAAAATGCTTTCGCAACTTGTCGCTCTAGAAGTGGGTAGCATCGATGGTTCCGTTCGCCAGTCCCTCCCTCTTCTGATGCGCCGCCTCCATGACTTCGTCCAGACATCCAACACTGGCAGCCACCAAGCCAAGGAACCTAAGCGAGTTAGCGTTTGTGAGATCTTCTTGGGAAGAGCAAGACTTACGGTGGGCTAGCATCCAGGACTTTACTCTTATACTCGGGATGAGCTTGAACTCTGCGCGTAAGTTAGCAATCTGCGCCGCGGACCATCCACTCGTGCTACGTACCCGACAAAGAAGGGGTGATCCTTCAGCTCAATGGTTTCGACTCTCACACCTTGATCGTCGAGGGAAGTGACGTGAAGTCCTGCATTCTCGATCTTGTCGATGTAATCGGGGTTCACTTCGTACCGGTGGCGATGGCGTTCTTCAACGACGTCAACACCGCCGTACATGGCCCGCAGCTTGCTCCATTCCGTGCCGGGTTTGAAATGAGATGTTCGAGTACCAAGTCTCATGGTACCGCCCATCACTCTGTGAACTCTTGTTAGCACCTCCATGTCCGGGCTGTCTGCGGCGCTACTTACTCCTTAGACCCTTCAGGCATGAAAACGATGACTCGGTGCTCTGCCTGAGCAGACATTTCTTCGGAGGTTGCGCCCTCCAGTGCCATCTTGTTGCGAGCATACTCCATGACGGCCACCTGCATGCCGAGGCAGATGCCGAGGAACGGAATCTTTCGCTCTCGGGCCCACTTTGTAACCTCAATCATTCCAGGGATGCCTGTGGATTGTCAGTGGCCACATCAACTAGTAACAAGATGAATGGCAGCTTACCTCGAGATCCAAAGCCACCAGGCACAACGACGATAGGGTTGTTAGCTAGGCATAATAAAAAAAAGAGGTGAGGAACATACTGCCTTCGGCATCACAAACAGCCTTCCAGGCGTTGTGGTACTTGTGGGGGTCCTTCTGCTGCATATCGTGCTCAAGGTGCTCCGAATCAATCGAGATGAGGTTCAGCTTGCGCTTGCATCGCATGGCCGAGTGCTCAAGCGCCTTGTGAACACTAAGGTAGGCATCGTCAAGACTGACATACTTGCCCACCAGAGCGATGGTGACAGTCGGGAGATGACGGTCAGGGACAACCGTTTTCTTCCACAGATCCCACAGGATTTGGCCTTTCTGGACTCTCTCCGGGGACAAGACAGTCTGCTCAAGGGCCAGGCCCTTCTGCAACAGGCTGAGGAGACCCTCCTCTTGGAGAAGAAGGGGGACTTGGTAGATGGTGTCCATGTTTCGCACGCCAATGACCTGCTCGTCTTCGACTTGGCAGCTTCGGGCGACCTTCTGGATGGTGGCTTCATCGAGGGAACGCTCACAACGGCAGGCGATCTGGCAAGTGTGTTAGAGGACTCTAAGGGTACAGGGGAGGTTGCACTTACTGCATCAGGGATCAAGCCGGCACTTCGCATTTGCCGGATGGCGTGCTGGGTTGGCTTGGTTTTCTCCTCTCCATTGATGATGGGGACGTAAGACACACCAATGCTGACAAAGTTGTTTTTCCCAAGTCGGTGCCTGAGTTGAACCAGGGCCTCGACGAAAGGCATGGACTCAATGTCGCCGACTGTGCCGCCAAGCTCAACGATGCAGACATCTGGTGCTTCTCCTGAATCGTCGACCGGGATCTTGGCAACTCGCTCAACCCACGCAGCGATCTCGTTCGTGACATGGGGGACAACCTGCACGGTCTTGCCCAGGTAGTCTCCACGTCGCTCCTTGTCCTGCAAGAAGCATCAGTCACATTGTCGAGATCCAAGAAGCGGCGGTGGGTTCATACAATGACCAGCTTGTAGATCTTGCCGGTGGTAATGTTGCTCTCGCGACTCAACTGGATGCCGAGATAACTAGCTCCTACATCAGTAATGCCACCCAAAATCCCAGTGTCTGAAGCTCACCGTTCATAGTTTCCGAGATCAAGGTCGGTCAAGAATGATGTCAGCCCCACGTCCTGAAACCCCGGGATCCGTGCTTACCTCGCCTCCGTCCGCCATGACGAAACATTCTCCATGCTCTAGGGGGTTGAGCAGGCCGGCGTCGGTGTTGATATAAGGGTCTGGTTTGTTAGTTGAGGATAAAGACATTGGCCAATGTGTGACTTGCCAATCTTGAGGGCCTGGGATGTCTGGTGTAAGCAAGATAAGGTCATGAAAGGCGGAGCGACTTACCGTGACGCGCAGGCCCATGGTCTTGAGAAGAAGACCGGCGCTGCTGGCTATAGGACTCATAAGTGAATGAACAGGGAGAGAAAAAACAGACTATCGTACCAATAATGCCTAAGATTCTCATGTTAGCAATCGAGTCAAGAAGCGGATGGATGACATTGCGGGTATGCCTGTCGCACATCCCGCAGCGACAGGGAATAGAACTCACCCTTGCCAACGCCGGAAATGACTCCGCCGCTCACGAGAACTACCTTCATCTTGACGGTGGATGGCTGATATCGGAGGATCGGAGGACGCTGCCGAGGGGAGGGTTCCTGGTCTGGCGTTAATTGAGCAGCGTGAACACAAAGTTCTGACTGTGCCTGGATTGCTCAAAAGATTTCTGCCGTCCATCCCACCTTGGCTCTCACCGCTTTCCGCATTTAGCTTAGCTGCCTGCAGTCTCATGCATGAAGCGGGGCACGTCGCTTCAACGCCCCCACCCGTGAATATGCCCTCATCTACGTCATTGGTGGTATCCCACCATGCTGTAAATTGAGTAGTTAGAGAATATCAAGACCGGGGGATCCTTGATCCCTGACAACTAGACGCTATGCGTTCATTTTTATGGTATTTGAGGAAGAAACTAGTAAAATTAACACATACTCAGCTTCGAGGCGCAACCTCACCGCTAGCATCACCACCACTTCCGATCCTTGCCGTAGCCTCAATTTCAATCTTCATCCTCTGTTCCATCAAACCCGCCTGTATCATGGTCGCCGCAGGTCTGACATCACCAAGTGACCTGCGCAAAATGGGCCAGGTCTTGGGGAGGTCCTCGCGGTCCGGCAGGATGTATTTTACACGCACAAGATCCTTTGTCGAAGCACCTGCCTTTTCCAAGGCTATCGTAATGTTACGTATCACCTGCTCTGTCTGCTCCAAGAGATCTTCGGACATGGTGCCGGTTTTATAGTTGTACCATGCGATAGAATGAGCTCTGAGAAGAGAAAACACAAGTAGTCAAGGGGGGTATTTGCCTTCTTGTCGCGCTGACAAAGGCCATTCGCCAGTGACAACGGCTCGACAGTAGCAGAATAGAGGCTCAAACTCTGGGCCAGTAGAGATGTTCTTACGGGTGATGTTTTGGTGAGACATATTGCTGATTGCAAATCAATTAGTGCACGTGAGGATGGGACCGAAATGATAGACTTAAACTCAGGGAACTTGGCTGCTAGGTGCCTTAAGTACTTGAACAACGGCCCGCCCTACTCCTTCGCTCTTGTGGAGTAGCAGTTGGGGCGTATCGGACGGGCAGATCAGAGCAGAATGTGCGTCAGTAGTTTGGCTGGTGGGGTGTCCAAGTTGGCCATGCCATGACTGGTTAAGGTTGTATCTGACTACTGCAAAACTGAAATGACAGGCAACTACCTGCCTGGTTACGACAAGACAACAAGCGTGTACCAGCCCCCATCTTAGCAGTAGGTGCGGAGATCATGGCAGTGGAAAGATGCCATCTTATCCCTCTTAGGGTGTGGCCATCGGCAAATTCGTTATGATTGGCATTGATACTTGGGGAAGACACGTTGGCTTAGTTGGTCAAAAAACACGGGACCATAAGACTTGCCTCGTGCAATAGCAAGTCTCAATAAAATTATGGTAATTCGGAGTAAGAATTAAGGCAATAATAGGGCAAGGTCAGTACAGTATTATGACAAGTTTTGGCCTCATTTTATGGCAACGTTTAGGAAATTTAGCTATAACTCTTTGCCACCGGCGTCCTATCAAGGGCAAATTTGATGAACTTGACCAAGTTTCCCCTATGCGCAAGAGCAAGCGTTCCCTCTCTTAAGTCTAAATTCATTGTTGGCGAATGAGCCACTCGATACGCCGGGGGCAGCCACATGAGCCTGTCGAACCCCTGAAAAATCCAATCTTCTCCGACATAAAGACAATTTTCCAATTCTCGCCCTTTCTCGTCTGGGTCCTCCTTGTCGGCGGGCATGATAGGAAGAGGGAGACGCCCTCTACTCGACTCCACGCATTTCAAATTCCTAGAAAAGAACAAGGAGCCGTATGGCGGAAGTATGCCGATGTCACACTGACCTATCTTTTCGCCAGTCACAATGTCCCATAAATGGATTATAGAACTGCTGCTACGCTCCATATTTGATGCTATGGCCACAAGTTTGCCGGCGGCCGAAATAGCCATTTTACGGACGGAACCTCCAAATGCCGTTGAGCACGAACTTGCTCTTCTGGGTCGCCGTCTCCGATATTACAATGGTACTTCCGCGTATCAGAGCAATAAGTTGATCTGCGGGATGGAACGTCGGGCTAAGCCCTCTCTGTAAGGGACCGATCTCTTTTCCTGTTGGCACATGGAATAGTAGCTTGATGTTGTCAGCTTCGAGGGACCTTCGCTGTCTTTCCCAGATACAAAGAAATTCGCTATCGGGGGAAAATCCAATTTCGTAGCACTTCCGGGGGTCCGTAATAGAAGCCAATTTTTTCTTCTTTGCAAGATCCCACAGCTGCAAGTCACGAGAAGACCGGTGTTTCAGAACCGCCAGCTGAGCGTTTGGTGACAAGTATAGGGCAGATATGTCGTCAACATGCAAACTCAATACCTCTTGAAAGACTGAGCTGTCACCACTATTATCGAGTATTTTAATGTCTCCATGTGTAGACAGCATTGCCATGCGGTCGTTGCTTGGTAAGAAGAGGACATCGGTCATGTCTTCAAAGGTGGCTTGCTTGTTTTTCATGGCTTTGTCCCAAAGTTGGAACTTGAAATTGGGCACGAGGTCGTTTTCGACTGGTTCGGCCAGCTACAGAAGGACAAATTCTCCGCTTGGTGAGCGCTTGACCTCTCTTACAGGTCCTAGCAGTGTATGCACACCCCCATTAGCCACTTTCCACAATTGTGCCCCAGCAGGAGATAAGGAGACTACCATGCTGGCATCAGGCAAGAATTGGACGCTGTGAGGAGCATATGCGACAGGCTCTGGTAGCACAGTATCATCGGCGCTTACTGTATCCCAGAGTTGAATCGTCGAATGATCCCAATCTGCTACAGCCAGTAAAGTGCCGTCGTGAGACCACGAGATGCTGCTGACTTTACACTGGGTGAAAAGTCTTCCTATTAAATATCCAGTACCCGTATCGAGCAGGTCAATAACGCCGCGAGAGAGTCCATAGGCCACTTTTTTCCCATCGGTTGGGCAAACTGCGATTGATTGGACAGACACACCATAGTGGTATAAGTCCATTTCGAATGATCTCCGCTCCAATGAAGCGATATCCCAGTGACTGGTTCCTTCGGATGAGCCCACTATGACTGTCTTGCCATCCGGAGAAAACACGACTGTCCAGACCGGCTTGTGAACGTCGAACGTTCTCTCTGGCTCTGCTTGCTCCACGCTCCACAAAGTCACAAGGGTGTTGCCAGATACTGTCGCCACGAACCGACCATCGTGCGAGAATGCAAGTACGGGTTGGATGTATTCTCCATCAATGTCCCGGACACTGACTTCACGCTCGCCATCAACGTTCCAGATTCTGAGCTTGCCGTAGAAAGATGCCGATGCCAAGGTGCTGCTAACGGTCGGCGAAAACGCAATCACTAGAAGGCTCGGATCGCTATTCAATTCAATTTCGTTGCCCTTTGCGAGATCTCTCACTCGTATGCTTCCACCATGAAGCCCGGATGCAACTTTTCGGCCATCTGCTGAAAAGGAAACGGAATGGGTCCTCTCCGAGTCCTGGAATCTGAAGCGTTCCGACCCAGTGATGTAGTCCCACACCCTCGTCGTCCCGTCGTCTGAGATGGACGCGACCAAGTTTTCGGTCGGAGACATGGCAACAGCGATAACACCCTTAGCATGACCTTGAAGTGCCCCAAGTTCTGAATTCCAGTCCTCTTGGGTCTTGGGCTGTTGGAGAACCCAATCGGGGATCAAATGTTGGAAATGAGACCGCATCAAGCTTCCCTTCGGGCAGAAGAGGAGAGCAGAACAATAGATTTGCAGTGGAGCGTTCTCAATGATCCATCTATTGCTTAGCACAAAGCGCTTGACATCATACACCAGAGAAGATAGATCAGAGTGCTCTGACGGCTAGAAAACAGAACAACACAGTCAGCGTCCGAAGTTCGTGGTGGTTCGGTTGGAGACTTACGTTAATCAAAGTTTGCAACTGGTTGATAATGAGAATGACCGAAGATGCTTCCTTGATGAATGCCATCACCTCAAGCCAATACAGGAACTTTTCCTGGAGAAACACATGAACTCGTCCGCCGTCCTCTAATCCGACTTCCGTGCGGCGACCATGGTCGAGCTTGGCCAAATGATCAACCCAATAACGACACGCATATCGTAGGTATTGCGGGATGCACTGTTCGATCTGGCTCGGGAGCACCTCAGAGACGAACTTTCCTGGCAACACGAGATCGCAAATATCCTGACGAAGCTCCAGAAACATGAGCTCAAGACAGCGTTCAAACACTTCCCGATGCATTGAAGCTTCCTCGACGCGAAATGGTAGCTGCTTAGATCGCTTCTCGCTCAGAATGAAATCGCGGAATGATAAGTGGACCAGAGCTATAGGAGATGTTTCGTTTTCAGGGACACTGACGATGGAATGAAGTCGTCTCAGCCGTCCACTTAACTTGTCCCTCATCAGAGGGAGAAAATGGCGAAGTGTAGCAACAGAGGCTGGCTCGAAGAAAACCGCAATGAAGCCGAGAAGTCTGCCGATATCAAGGTAGAGTTTATCTCGTAGGCTCTTATGCGAGGTCCCCATGTCTGAGAATTTCAAAACCTTGATGTATATCCCATCTACCGTCTGCTGCGGCCCAACAGTTTCCCACTCATCCTCAAAGATAAGCTCCAGTCGCTGGTCTCTGGCGTCCTTGTCATCGAAGTCACGGCTGTCCAGGAATCGGCACGTGGTTGCAGCGTAAATGAAAAGACCATTGGCTTTCTCCCTTAGCTTCTTGATTTCGGCGTCTGTGATCCAGTCTTCCTCGACATCGTTCTTCTTGGCGATTCCTGCCAATGTGTGCGAGAGATACAATGTAATATCGTCGATCTGCTCATTTTCATCGGTGGGCAGTTCAATCTTATCGAGCCTTACCGAGCGGTACAGCTCGCCAGGTAGCTCTTTGAAGCCTCTGAGAAGATGCCCTTCGCGCCTGCTGGTGATCAAAATACGAAGCTGTACTTGTTGGAGATGCTTGATGTTCGCCAGCATACCCAATAGATTTTCAGCTTCATTCTCGTCGCATTCGTCAAGAGCGTCGACCACAACTACCAGCCGGAGCGGTACAAAGGTTTTCTCGTCAAGCAACGAGAGAGGTCCCAAAATGAGTTCTTTGAGTTGCTGCTGCGGCCCTTTGGTTTCAATCCCCAGGTTATTGACGATAGCATCAGCGATATGTAGCTTTAGATCCGGCAGCACGCTAGCCAAGCACCAAGCAAGTGTAGGAAAAAGCTCGGATGTGCTATTTCGTGTAGCATCACCCTGCTTGAAAAAGAAGCTGGCGCCGAGGAAAGCCGTGGTGGGAGATTCGGCTCCATCCGTGAAAGGCTGTCTTTCGTTCAAGGCGTTGGCAACGGTCAAGGCAACACTCGTTTTACCAGTGCCAGCCATCCCCTGCAGCCAGAGAATCGTTTCCCCCGTAGGGTTTTCCGTCCAATCCTGGATTTCCTTCAAGATACGACGTTGTGTTCCAGGCAAGCAAGGAACTTCCACGCCTGAAGTCTTGCCAGAATCGAAGATGGCGTTACCTGTTACTTTCAATGATAGTAAGAGCTGTCTTTGGTCGACATCCTAACAGGAAACCGAATTAGAGGTGCATCCAGGAGAGAAGTCTGGTCTAGGATAACCTACTCGCACCGCATCCAGTATGTCATTCTGCAAAGTTTCAATCCTCTCGGTGCTCTTCATGATATCGTTCACCTGTTGCCACATCTCCAGAGTTCGAGCACCAACTCTATCTTGTACGCCTTGGTCGATACGCCGACTTGTAGATTCGATATCTGCCCATAGCCGCTTCCAATCGTCGGCGTTCACAGTATTTCTTAAAGAGCGATGTGCTTTGTTTCGTGTCGCGTACTGCAAGACGAAGCGAGTTTCATAAACGTAGATCTGGGCGTAAATGCTCACGAGTTCGGTCCTGATGCGCGAAAGGAGCTGGCGAGTGATTTCAGTGTGACTGAGAGGAAGTTAGATAAGCTGCCATGTTGACGAGGGCCGCTTCTCCATTGAACCCACTACGTACCTGGAATGATGAAACTCGGATGCGAAGCTGGCTTCTTGGAGTTGCTGGTACCGAGCCATGACAAAAACAATATTGTTGAGTCCGTCCGCCGCATCCTGATCCTGCTGAAAGACGTTTTCTAGGATCTATGGTGATCAGTATCAAGCCGTAGCGGCCAGCTTCCAACTTACTGGTAGAACTGTCATTACACCAGCCCAAGCTAGAGCAGCATGTGGTTCAGCTGAGACAGCTCCACTGATAATGGGCTTGAATGCTGTAATCACTTGAATAGCTTTGACGATGGCTTGCCGAACAACGATTTGTTTGTCGCGAATCTTGAAGGCGAGTTGCGCTTCCGGTAGCTTTTCGAGTTTCTCTTCGGCTGTTCTCTGGATGAGCTTCAGACGGTCAATACCCTCGTCCACGGCGGCGGAGGAAACACCAGTGAGATTTTCACCAGTAGCTACAGCCAAGTGTCAGAACCCATTCAGCAGACATCAAGCATCACAGGTCATTATTCCAGAGGACGTACCATCTTGAGTTGTGCTTTGTCCCCTGCTGAGGTAGCTTTCCAAGTTCGCAAGAAGCTTGGAATGCTCCTGATTCTCTTGGACTTTCTTGTATGCTTCGGCCCAAATGTTTGGCAAACTGAACGACTCTGTAGCCCCATTGTCGTCTTGAGGTGCTTCGTGCTGGTTCAAGCAGCCCGTAGCAGGAGAACAGTCCGCCCGCGCAGTCACTGATACGTCCGCCTGGTCTGCTAGGTGAGTATCCGATGAGGATCCCGTCGACTCTGGACTGTTGGAGTCTCGCAAACTCTGCTTGCCCTTCCGCACCAGGGCCTTAATACGTCGCATTGCCAGATCTAGAGTATATGATCACCTACGCGAATCGATGATGTCCGGGCTGCGTTGGAGTGTTTGGGTGTAGGTTGTGCTGACAGAAAAACCCCGCTTGATGCAGCGTTGGGTGCAAATGCGCAATAATCAGGCTGCCAACCCGCCAATAAGGCAGCTCCTTTGAGAAAACACGGAATTATGATAAATCCTTATACTATAGTAAGGCTAAGTTTAGGTATATTTTATAAAGGA
>JAADYS010003351.1:0-13908 GCA_012931995.1 Fusarium albosuccineum
CTCTGATGTATTAAGATATTGTATTCTTTGTTATAGCAGAAAGATACCCAAACCAGATAGCCTGGTATAGCGTCATTAACGCCACGATTTCAATGATCTTAGGGTCTGAACCATATAACTTTCTACCCACTATGGTTGGTGTTGCTTACCTGTCGCCGCTCGTCTTCGGCGGCATTGCAACCATCTGGGCGGGCAATATGGCCGACTCGATCGCCTCGAGGCTCGCACGGCGTAATAATGGTATCCGAGAACCAGAACATAGACTCTGGGGATTATCAGTATCGGCACTCATGTCTACGGGTGGGCTGGTGATGTGGGGAGTCGGAGCAAGCTTCGAAGCGCACTACATGGTTCTCATCGTGGGCATTGGGATCACCACGTTCGGCGTCGTCTGTGCCAGTGCCATCTCACTTGCTTACGCAGTCGATTGTTTCAAAGAGATTGCAGGAGAATCATTTGTCTCAATTATGATCGTTCGCAATACGTTGGGCTTTGCGTTCAGTTATGCAATCACGCCCTGGATTGAGGCCATGGGCTTGCGAGACTGTTTCATATCTGTGTCCTTGCTATCTCTCGCCTGCACCTCTACGTTTTTGCTCATGATATTCTGGGGAAAATCGTTAAGGAGGTTCTCCGCGAAGAGATACTGGGCGTATGCAGCTTCGAGTCGCAATCTGAATATGCAGCAGTAACTCGACTACACCTCGTATGGAGGCTCTCAGTCCTGTAGAGTATTTTAATGGTCTGGGAGGATGGTTGAGCCACTTGTTTAGTACTATGTCAGAACAAATGAATTGTAGATTTGAACCATTGTCTGTCAGATCAAGTCATATGTACATGCCGCATGTGCACTGTATCGAGGTCTTGAGTCTGGATGTAAGTCAAAGAGGGGGATGAGACGAATCCAATTATTATGTTACTTACGTAGCGCTGGTTACTCTTACCGTATCAACTCAGCAAGGTGGGTAGAGCCTATGGGTCATCATATCGCTGTCCTATTGAGATTGGTTAGTCAGAGGCTGTTAAGATCCGTACCTGTGGGTGAGCCTATAGAATGCCATAAGACAAGGATATGATGGCCTATAGGCTCTACTCACCTTGCTGAGTTGATACGGTATTTCAAGTCTCATGATGGTGTTGTATACCGTCACCACAATGTTAAAAGCCTTCAAACAGGACAAGTGGAATCAACGTCATGGCATTGTAATATCATATCATATTCATGACGGGCTGTAGTAATACAAGCTAAATCAAGAACATCTCCAACCGAGACCCCCAAAGTAAACCACCTAGTCGTACTTGACAGCAATAGTATAAGCAGGGTCGTAGTGCATAGCCCAGTAGCCGTCCCAAATCGTTCTCGTGATGGGACCGATCTTGCCATCCTTGACGGGTGCTCCATCGAGAGTTGTGATGGGCATGACACCGCCCGCAGTAGTACACATAAAGATCTCGTCGGCCTCGTACGCAATCGCCACAGGAACGGTCTCGCATCGAATCTCAATGTTGTTGGCCCTGGCGACATCAAACACGCTCTTGCGCGTGATGCCTTCCAAAACACCTCGGTCGGCTGTGTACAGCTTGCCGTCCTTGATGAAGCACATGTTGAAGCCGGAACCCTCGGTAAGGTTGGTGTCGCCATCGGTGAGGAAGGGATACTTGGCACCGCGATCGCGAGCCTCGTGCATGGCGCGAGTCAAGTCGCCCCACTGATGGTTCTTGACTGTTGGGTCGATCGAACCAGGTGGCGTGCGGCGGACTGTGCGGGCGACGATGGCGTGGCCGCCCGTCAACTGCATCTCGGGCTCCATGACCCAGACGTATGGCTGGATGAACATGTACAAGGTGTTGACTTGCTCATGCGGCTCAGACTCGCGGACACCCTTGATGCCTCGGGTAACGATGAGCTGGATGAAGGCGTCGCGGATGCCGCTCTTGGCCAGCATGTCGCAGAGTGTTTGCTTCATGGCTTCGTGCGACATGGGCATTTGGAGCCGGATCTTCTTGCAGCTGGCATCGAGTCTTGCGATGTGATCATCAAGACGGAAGATCTTGCCGTCCCAAACGGCTGGGACGTCGTATGTGAGATCGCTGTGAAGGAAGCCCTGATCCAGAAGAGGAATGCGAGCCTCGTGGAGCGGAACGAGCTCGCCCTGCACCCAAGCAATACCCCGACCATAAGGGTTGTCGCTCTTCTTCAGCTCCTCGAATCTAGCCTGATAGGCTGTGAACTCCTTCTGCATAGTAGCCATGGTGTAGTTTGGAGGAGGGGCTGTGATTGTTTAAATATGATGGCGAAAAAGGTTTGAGTAGATGAGAAGAGGTGAGGTAGTGAGAAGAATGATGCTGTAGAAAGTGCTTGATGGGAGCAATCCATGCAGACCGGGGGTGGATTTATATCCTGCATCGCGATAAGAACCACGACTCTCAACATCGTGATATGACGACTCCGATCCATCTTGCCTGCTAAAATGGGAAACCCTCAAAGAGGAAATCCATTGACGTCCCACTTGCCAAACCGGGCGGTTCCGGGATGGGGTTCGTGGAGAACAAAGTTATCCCCACAACCGACGAAAGCCGCCAACAGTCACGAGTCACATGGCCCAGAGATAAGGCCGCACAACCTCTCCACCGCTCTTCCGGACAAAGGCCTCGTGATACTGGGAGGCTTTTTGGCGGTTTGACCAGACATCTTGGTTTATACTAAAGCCAGTAACGGCCTCGCTGTCTCGATACGCTTCAGACATCTGACTTGGTTGGAGGGAAAGACTCCGAGATCGCCAAAATGCCGCAGCAAAATATTGTTGTCATTGGGTAAGCCTTCAGATGCCTGATTATCACTCAATTGCTTTCTCTGACACTTTTTTATAGTGCCGGCGTCGCTGGCTTGACGACCGCTCTACTGCTGTCAAAGGACAAGAGGTACAAGATTGTCGTTGCGGCAAAGCACATGCCGGGAGACTATGACATAGAATACGCGTCTCCCTGGGCGGGTGCTAACTACATGCCGTAAGCCATTGGGTTCCACGTTGAGTCATTGATGCTAATCTTTTGCAGCGTGTCAGTCCGTGGCACAAACGCCGCCGAGTGGGACAAGAATACTTGGGCCCCTCTGGCCGACCTTGCTCAGAACCACCCAGAAGCAGGCGTGCATTTCCAAGGCAAGTAAACACAACCATTTACGTTTACAGCTGCTGACCGTTTTAAAGAATGTGAGATTTATAGTCGAACCAAAGATGTAGGCTCGGCAACTGCCAACTGGTTTGCTGAGCTGCTTTCGCCAAGCCCGTGGTTCAAGGACATTTTACCAAGCGTGAGCCTACTATCATTACCATCTGCATCGAGACCCTACTGATTCTGACTTCCTAGTTTCGTGTATTGCCCAAGGAGACACTCAATCCGGGAATTGACTCAGCAACCTCATTTACGTCGGTCTGCATTAACACAGCTATCTATCTACCCTGGCTCGTCTCTCAATGCCTGAAGAATGGCGTCGTCTTCAAGCGCGCGATTTTTAACCACATCTCTGCCGCGTCTCGCCCAGGAGTCCATCCGGCTGGAAAGGTTGACCTTGTCATTAATGCTACTGGGTTAATGGCATCCAAATTGGGTGGAGTGGAGGACAAGAAGGTGGTGCCCGCCCGAGGACAAATTGTCGTTGTCCGAAATGTTGCAGACCGAATGCTGGACATTTCAGGAACAGACGACGGAGACAGCGAAGCTTGCTATGTCATGACAAGAGCTGCGGGCGGCGGCACCATCATTGGCGGCTCGTACCAGCTGGGTAACTGGGATTCACAGCCAGATCCCAATCTGGCGATTCGAATCATGAACAGAGCAGTAAAGCTATGTCCATCCTTGACGGGCGGCAAGGGTATCGAGCATCTTGACATTATCCGGCATGGTGTCGGCCTCCGACCTGTTCGAGAGGGAGGCACCAGGATCGAAAAGGAGCGTATCGATGGTGTCTGGGTCGTGCACAACTATGGAGCCGGTGGTGCCGGCTACCAGTCCTCATACGGCTGCGCTCAAGCAGCTGTGGCGCTGGTGGAGGAGGCTCTGGGCCCACGATCAAAACTGTGAGCGGGCAACATGTTGGTAAAATGGTTGTAAGTAAGTTAGATACCAAGACGCTGGGATGAATCAAACGGCATCTCGGAGTTTTGACTTTGATGCTACGTGATCTAGCCCAGATAGCCCGATCGGACGAGGCTCCCGAGAGGTTGGCTCCGAGATCAGATCCAAGCCTCCGCCTGTCAAATGCGGGGTTCCTCAGATTATTGGCGCTATCTGGTGGCAATCTTGACTCGGGCGCGGACAAAGACTTCCCCTCACGTCACCTCGCGCCAGGGTCCCTCCTCACCCTTGCATCCTCTCATCGGTATCCTCGCTCCAGCATATCAGCCTTGCCCATAGTGACTGTCTCTCACACTATGTCGGCAAAACCACGCCTCTCTCAGGCAAAAGAACCCAGTCACCGGACTAATTCGCTGGGATTCGCCAAGATTGACTGTCACACATGCACAGAGCTCAAGCAGAAATGCGACCGCAAGCGTCCCCAATGCGGCACATGCTTATCAGACCGACGGAAATGCGGCGGTTTCGCCATGAACCTCATGTGGAAAGACCCTGTAGTTCCGAATAGATCCTCCAATCGACAGCAACAGCCGCGGACGCGAGATGACCACCGTTTTAAGTTTGTGCGCGGTCGCCCGACCAGGAAGCGCCAACCTAAAGAGTCCAAGAGTAATTCTACTGGCTTCGAGGAGATGTTGAAGGCTTCAGCCTCATTCTCTACGTGGCAATTGAACGGGCTAGAAGGAACTGTCTCACATGCCGGCGACACGTGCAGGCCCGCAAGCTCCGAGTCTTCGATAGGTTCAAGCAACGATACCTTGGACATGATATTAGGTAAGGTGGTCGTTGCGTCCATAGGAACCATAACTTTTAAACTAAATATTGTGTATAGATACACTGGATGCTGATTTCACCATCACCAACACTTCAGACTGTTCTCAGCCCATTGAGTCTATCGCGCAACCCATCGAACTTGAAACCTCACTTCTTCCGTTCGACCTCACGCTCGGCTTGCCGACTTACGATGACCCTACTGAGCTTGTTTATGCTTCTGCTAGCAATCCTGAAGCTATAGAATCAACCAAAAGCGACGGTGATGGGGACGCACTCGACATTGGACATCCACAACCCCTCCAGGTTACTTATCAAAACCTAGCTCACAAATATCAATCTGTGCTGAATATGTGTTAGTCTCCCTCTTCATATTTTACCCATTGACCTCTGCATGTTCAAGACTTTCACACTGACATGATCAAGACAATGAGCAGTTTTGTGTTGTGCCTTTGAGTCAAGATTGCCCAACCAACCCGTTCCGAGTCCGTACGGATTTCACTGAGAGTTTTACATTTCTATTACACGCAGTACTGGCAATATCCTCACATCACCTAGCCAAGATGAGGAACTGCTCCAGTCTCATGGACGAAATGCAAAAGCATTGGTCCACCGCTATTCGCTTGTTTAGCACCGCACTAAGCCATTGCAACTTCTCCCCTCTACTCGACACCCTTCTCATATTAATCAATATCGAGGTAAGGGCCCCCACATAGGCTTCAGTTACTATCTCACTCGTCTCTCCGTGTAGTCTACCCAATCAGCATACGGCATGTGCGATATGCACCTACGGGGGGCCCACAAGCTGCTGCAAGAGAGCTCAGCGGTAGAGACATCCCAACAGAGCCCGCGCCTCCGTGCACAGTTGGCGATGCTTATTTGGTGAGTTTGCCATGATATCTACGAGCTCTATTTTCTGACTGTTCCAGGTGGGATGTCACCGCTTCCCTCATCTCACGAAGAGAACCGCGTCTTCCTGCAGCCTATCTGGAGACTTTGGCGGCTTACGACGATACCGACGGTTGGTCATTCTTCACACTCAACGGATGCCCTGGTGAATTCGTCAGAGCCATGTTCCGACTGGCGAAATTGGCATACGTATACGAACGAACCGTCAGCATGGAGTGGACCATTTTCAACAGGCTCCCCGTGGACTCCATCGTTGACCAAGTCAAGAGCTACATCAACTACGAGGATGCCAACATCTACTGCACTGACGAAACCGATGCAGATGTGAATGCGAGGCGAAATCGCTTCCACTGCATCGAAGCATGGAGACATGCGATCCTGCTCTACGTCGCGCGAGTTTTCACGCCAAAACAGGACCCGTCGGGTCTTCAGGCAATTGATCATCATGCTCGTGTAATCCTTGATAGTGTTCGGTGCATACCACCCACCGACCCTGTCCAGAAGCAGCTGCTTCTCCCGGTCTTTCTAGGTGCCTCGGAAGTCGGAGATGACTTTAACCGAAGCTTTGTGCGCCAATATTGTCACCACTGGAGCAATGAGATTCATTTTTACCAGTTTGAGACAGTAACTGTGCTTCTGGAGGATGTTTGGAATGATTGGGACGAAGCCACGAGGGATACATACTGGTGGGGAGTCAAAACAAGCCACGAGAATAGGGAGAGGCCCCAACAGGGCAACTGGATGGTTCAGGAGCTGCTTCTCGGATGAAAAAGCAAACATTTCTATTCATTGCAAGATACCATAGTTGGAAGGAGAAGTTGAGAGTGTTGTTGGGCCTGTCAAGCTCTGTAACGCTGCTTTAAACCAAATTCGGTTCGACATAGCGACAATATCGGCTCATATTTGAGCCGAATGCACCCTCACATCTCGATAGCTCCAATTGGTGACATTAGGTCGTGGCTGGCTGCTCTGGGCGCATCAAATTAGACAAACCAACACGACTCTTATCAACCGCTGATGCTTGTGGCTTGGGCCTGGAATGAAGCGCCAGTACAAATCTGGCCCGTGTCTCTCCTTCCTAACCAGGGAATTCATAAACCCTTTGTTATCGCGCCCTCCGTGTGCTACCCAAGTGAGACACCTCGTGACCAATACCCAGCTCGCAGAGGCGGCAGCTTGCAGCTTCAGCTCTCCACGGCGCAGGCGATCGTCTGCCGTCCCTTTTCCAGCCTTCCCATGCAGAGATTTCAATTTTGGGGGGTCAATTGAGAGCCAGCATCCTTTGTTTAAAAAACCCGGGAATATCCCAATTTCGACCCCATGTTTCGGCTTCCCAAACACATCGTCACCTTTCCCGTCAAGCTCTTCAGCATATTTCTGCCAAATAATCACACAGTCCAGTACGAGCTCTTGAACATGGCGGCAGACTCCATCGAGGCCCATGGCGGGGCTCCTGTCAACAGCCAGGCCAATGCCGATGCCCTAGAGCTCGAGGCGGCTGGTTACAAGCAGGCTATGCCCCGTCGGTTCTCGTTCTGGTCCTTGGGTGCGCTGTCATTCACTCTTACCTGCACTTGGCTTGGCACAGGCTCCTCGATCGGGATTAGCTTGACCGAGGCATCGTCAGCTGGGACGCTCTGGTCGCTTCCCATCGCTGGATTCATGACCACCATCGTTACGCTTGGTATGGCAGAACTCGCATCAGCCTATCCCGTTGCAGGTGCACAGTACTACTGGTCATTCATGGTGGCTCGAGATGACCACAAGCCTTTTGCATCCTATCTGTAAGCTACAGCAACCTCGGATGAATTCTTGTCGCCGTATAGGTAGCTAACATCTACGACCCTAGGAACGGTTGGATGAGCGTCATTGGCTGGTGGCTCGCCTCAAGCTCAGTCTCCAACTTTGTGTCATCCATGATCCTCGACATCGTCGTTGCATGGGAACCGGAGTGGGAGCCTCAGCATTGGCATCAGTACCTGATCTATGTTGCCCTCATCTGGATCGCCACCGCCATCAATATCTTGATGTCCAAGTGGATCCCTCTCTTTAACCAGATGATCTTCGTTTTGTCTGCGATAACTCTTAGCGCCACAACAATTACACTCTTTGTTGTTGCCAAGAACCACGCGTCGGCAGAATGGATCTTTACTGATACTACAAACGGAAGCGGCTGGTCAAGCGACGGCTTTGCCTTCATGCTGGCTGTCGGCAACGCCGTCTACTCCTTCTTGGGCAGCGATTGCGGTGCTCACATGTGTGAAGAGATCCCCAACCCGGCAAAGAATGTGCCCAGGGTCATGATCTACCCGCTGTTGATGGGGCTCCTCACAGCGTTCCCATTCGCTACGTCCCTAATGTATGCGACCACAGACATCAAGGCGGTTCTCACCACTGCCACCGGACTGCCCTTGTTTGAGATTTACTACCAAGGCACTGGATCACGACCCGCAGCCTCAATTTTGATGGCCGTGTTTGCTTTCTGTTTCTTTGCCAACTTGGTTGCCAATGGTAAGCAATTTGTTGTCTCGGAGTTCTATGCACTAACATCAATAGCTACCACTTCATCACGAACGCTATGGGCTGTTTCTCGTGATGGCGCTCTGCCTTATTCTCATTTCTGGGAGCAGGTTCATCCTGTCTTTCAAGTCCCAGTCAACGCTCTGCTTCTCTCTGCTACGTTCATCACGGTAAGCATCACTGGAGTCCCTATGTCTTGAAACTTGTTATTAATATTATCCAAGTTATATGGTCTCATCTTTCTCGGCTCTTCGACTGCTTTCTCAGCAATGGTCAGCGCAGCCATCATCTTTCTCCAAACCTCATGCGTGATTCCCCAAGCCGTTGTTCTCTATAGAGGACGAGATCGCGTTTTGCCTCTTCGATACTTCAGTCTGGGCAAATACGGCGCTTTCATCAACGGTATTTCTGTTGCCTGGGTGGTTTTCCTTGATATCTTGTATTGTTTTCCTACGTCCATGCCTGTCACACCACAAAACATGAGCTATGTCTCAGTTGTTTGCACTGGCCTAATTGGTTTTGTCATTGCGCTCTGGTTTACAACAAAGCGAGGCACGTTTACTGGACCAAAGATTGATCTTGACTTGATCAATGCCAGGCGCGTGGCCGCAGTGGAGGGAGTTCTCCCTGAGATGGACCACACTCACAGTAAAGCTGGAGTAGAGACTAAGGAGATGTAGGAGGAACTTGTTCATTACTGTATAGCTTAGTACTCAGAACTTCTCCATCAAATTCTTTCTTGCCGTCCACGTGCGAGCCCGCTTCCCAAAGATGTACATGGGTATCGAGAGCAGACACACAATGCATTGGATAACACCGATCCAGTTGTATACCATCTTTGAGCCGTCCTTTTCAAGCCAGTGCGAGACAAAAAGACTAAAGACAAGACCATGCGCGATGTTCTTGGTGAAGTTGAGTGTGACCAGTGCTTCGCCGGCGTACTGGCGGTAGCTATCGACGCAGAACGTGATGGATGTAGTCGAACCAAGTGAACAGCCAAAAGACACGATGCCGAAGAAGACGGTCGGCACAATCCAGCTGTCCTTCTCCTCCGCTGACCAGCCAAAGCCCATCAGGCCGATGCTTGTCGTGATGAGGATAGGGCCCGCCATGATGAGACGAAATTCCGGTTCGTACATGCCTCCATTGCGACGCGACATGGCCCTCTCCAGAATGTCGCTAATCTTTCCAGCGACGCCGGTACCCAAAATGGCACCAATAAAAGGCGAGACGTATATAAGTCCCGTCTGAAGGGCTGTGAAGTTGTAGCCTTCGGGGTTGCGATAAATCATAGCCATCGTTTCCGACAGCACGATCAGCCAGCCGATAGAGCATGAGTATACAATGGCAGACTAGAGAACGGCCGGATAGGCGAGTAAGATGAACGGCCGAAGCATAAACTTGAACCAGTTGTCGTGATTGAGGCGGCCGTGGAAGGGCTTCAGATATTGGGTAAAGGATTGAGCAGGTCTCTGACGAAGGTCGTGGGTGTAGGCGTTAGAATTGCCAGATACCGGAGCTGGGTTCTTTTCTGGGTCGGTTGACGTTGCTGGATCATGGTTAGGAGTGAAAAGAGGCTGGGAATTGGCACTATCACCGCCAGTACCTGGACTTTGAGAGTCCTTCTCGTCTTGACTTTCTGCAAATCCCACATGGGATGGGTTGCGTTCAATGTTGGATTTCTCCTGGGCGATCTCCGAATCTCCTCTGGTCTGTCGGATTGCGTCGGAGTGCTCTCCCAATTCCTGTTTTGGCCTAGCTGAGGCGGGAATGTCGTCGTAAGAGTTCTTATTTGGTTCCGCTTCATTCGGAAGTAAAGAGATTTCTCCCGATCCACGAGCATCTATGACAGGCACGGCAGGTTGTTGAGATTGTTCAGTATGTCGGGAGGATAACCGACGCAGGAGACTAGGCTTCCGAGTCGGTCTTCGAGTTGGTGTTCTATCCCAAAATGTCTCAGGGACAAACAGAAACAAAAGAACAAAGCCAAGTCCGACGACCATGGACACGATACTGTAAAAGGTTAGCATGATTTAGATGATGTGAGACGGGATTCAACGTACTAGAAAGCCCATCGCCAACCAAAGCGGCCGATAATCGCAGCGCTAACAAGCGGGATCAAGTTCTTTCCACCCAGAAGGAGAAGCGCATAGATGCCAATTCGATATGCTCGCTCGTGTAGGAAGAAAATCTCGGCGATGGTGGCAGAGGGCAAGCATTCAACCGGGCTGATGGAGATTCCCTGGAACACGCGAGCGGCCAACAATGATTCGAAGCTTGGTGAGAAGCCTGCCCAGAGCGACGTTGCAATAAACAAAATGGCGCCAGTTAGGTAGATGGGCCGCTTTCCGTACAGAATGGTTGTAGGTGAAGCGATAACGGATCCAATACCCAGGCCTGTCATACAGAGGCCCGTCGTCAAGGCAACTCTCTCGACAGAAATATCAAAATCGTGGGCTACATCAGTGAAACCTGCTGCAATGAGCGGCGTGATACCGCCACCAATCATGCAATAGAAACCCAAGGACAAAAGGGCAGCGTCACGTCGCCAACTGGGCCAGTTGAGAGGGTCATTCACCGAATCGTCGGGCTGTGGATCCAAGATGATCGTGCCGTCTTCCGTCTTCTTCTTCGCAGGAGGAGCCGGTGGAGGTTCAACGGGAAAGCCTGTCGGGATCGAGGAATGGGATGTCCGGGCATGAATATTACGCAGACCAAGAGGCTCATTGCGGTCTCTGGCAAGCAACAGAACAGACCCTACATCCATGGTCAGAGACAGGGCGCTACTGGAGAGCACTACCAAATAAACATACCGGGGACTTCAACCGTTTCCCTATCGTTTAAGATGCCCATGCTCCATTTCGATGGGCCAGTCGCCTCATCTTGGGGACTGGGGCGACTAGAAGCTCCGTTACGAAAAACGTAGCGACTGATAGCCCACCGAACAGGATTCACTCCATCGTCGGTTGGAGCCATGATGAAACAAAAAGTGGTGTGTCGTGTAGGCCGGCTACAAAAGGACTTAACTTAATGGTATATGCACCAAGAACACCGGAGAGTAGGTCCGGACGCGATATAACGGGACCTCAAGGATGCCTACGACGGCGTTCTGGGAACAAGGGCTGAAAGACAGAGGGTAAAGCGAAGAAAGAAGACACATATGAAGGGAGGCAAGAACCAGATATAAGCAACAAAGGATAGCAGAAGATAACCTTAAATTAACATGCCTCTCTTTTTGCCAGAGTTACTTGTTGGCGCGCGTTCCTCGGCATCCATCCACCGAGGGATGCAAGAACCTCAAGAGGTGTGTATCCATCACCGGTGCCTCAACTCGCTTCAGCGGCGAAAAAAACAAGCAAAAACGGTCACCCGGAGTCAGGTCCATCAAACCCTCGGCGAATACGCGAACAGGTGGATGTGCTCACGTTCTTGAACGCTGTGGTTGAGCATGTGAATGGGGGCCTGTGGTTCACTTGAGCCGCTAGTTGAGTGAGTCGCGAGACTCCCTACCCGTTCGGTTGGTGGATGGAGAATTAGACCGTATGTCTATGTCATCTGTTACCAACACGGGCGTAGTTGCGCCCCGGTGTCTGAGCAGGTTTCCAATCTAGGTGCCAGAGCAAGCCATGGTCCTTTACTACGAAGTCTAGGCAGTGCCCAACGTGGATGCAGTGACGGTCGTGATAGGCTGGATTAGCGCGCTGGATGTTGATCCGAGGCAGGTTCATCTTGGAATAGGAATCATGAGACTAGCAGTCCTTCTGTAGATTTGTGTCGGTCATCTACCATCCAACTGGAAAAGTCTGTGTCATAGGGATGCGTGGCCAAGGCGGATGCTGACCTGTGCGGAGAATGACAATCCCCCACTTACACGATTTGGGTCTGGACGGTGAAGGACTGGATCGCTCATCGGCTGACTTGAAGCTAGTGTCACGCCTCGCGAGTGGTATAGATATCTCCGCGGAGCCACCCCATCTCGCACTTTGAGATCTCACAACTGATACAATCCATTGACAGTTGTTTGGCAGGCGAGAGAGATTGCTTTTTCGATGCAATCTTGATTACTAGCATTTTGTTATTGGTACCAGGCGCAGCTGCTGCCTCAATCATCGCGCGCGCCTCCCAGATGGCAACCAACAGAGGTAAGATTACACACGATTCTCTATCCAAGGTCCAAAGCCAACGGCCTATTACTTACTCGAGCTGTCGGGGAGACCGGGGAGTTGACCCAAAATCTCAAGACAAGACTTTCGGAGCTACTCCCGTCCAGAGTAGAGGTTTCACAAACGCTTAGCTCGCGTGCCTTGGTGTTGTTTATCCCGCCATCCCGCCATCCCCACGGGGCGGTCTGCCAAATGACGTAGCTTACACCCAGCGAGGCAAAAATTAAACGGGGAGTTGTTGGGGTCTTCTCATATGACTCTGATCAGTCGGGCTCAGCCCCAGCTTAGCCAAGGAGGGCACGCACTTACATCACGAGTTACCCCATGATATGGGACACTTTGATTTTGGGCATCTCCGGGGAGTTTCTCAACGAACCTCGTACTTAACGACTCCAGCAAGCGCCATGTCTCTACTTTCATCCGACATCTACATCCGTTTGTTGGCCGTTCTGGCTGGTTTTCGACTTCAGTTTGGGGCCGAGAGATCCTCGGTCTAACCTATCTTTTTCATCATAACTTCTGACAAGCTGAGCGAGACGACAGAGAGTACACCTCCGGTTGCAGCCACCTATCGACAGCAGAGCTACGTCAATGCCCAGTCTACTCCCTCGCCTGGCACAGAAGATGTCGCAAGTCGCCTCCCATATAATGAGTACGCCACCATTGACTGGCTTCAAGACCTCGTCAGAGACAGCGAGGATCGTGACCCAGCTACTTCTTATTCTCAAGGCGGCATCCGTGGCCGGGTAGCTAAACTGTTTGACTCGATGCAAGGATGGATCGCAGCATTCATAATCGGTCTGCTTACAGCTGCAGTTGCGGCCGTGGTTGATGTTAGTGTTGAGACAGTGGCAGACTGGAAGGAAGGATATTGCACATCAAACGTGCGCCTGAACCGCCGAGCCTGTTGTTCGCTCAAACAGAATTGCCAGGATTGGGAGCCATGGTCAGAAAGCTTTGGCTCATCGTATCTCACATACGTTTGCTTCTCGTTGGCATTTGGCATTATTGCTAGCAGTGTCACGATGACGACAAAGACAACTCTGCCACCCATCGGCTCTGCAATTAGCAATGACGCCCAGACACAGCCTACCCGGCCGGGAAAGACGATGTATATGGCTGCTGGGAGTGGAATCCCCGAGATCAAGACAGTGCTCTCCGGCTTTGTCATCCCCCATTTGTTCGACCTCAAAGTCCTGTTGGTCAAGGCCTTTGGAGCCACGTTCGCTGTTGCCACAGGCATGTGCTTGGGTAAGGAAAGGCCCTTTGTCCACATCTCAGCATGTGTGGGATACTTGGTCACCATGCGAGTTCCCAAGTACGCAGCAAACCAGAGGAAGCTGAGGGAGATGCTCAGTGTGGCCTGTTCTATAGGCTTATCTATTGCATTCTATCTAGTTTAGGTATC
>JAADYS010003363.1:0-11445 GCA_012931995.1 Fusarium albosuccineum
CAGCAGCAGCAGCAACCGCCACAACAGCAGCATGGCGATGCTCCCCAGCCCGGTTCCCGCCCCGCCGATGCGCCGCTCAAGGAGAGGATCAAGACGGAGCAGCGCATCGGCGCCTACAAGGTCATCCGGACACTAGGAGAGGGCTCTTTTGGAAAGGTCAAGCTCGCCATCCATAATGGCACCGGCCAGCAGGTTGCCCTCAAGATTATCGCCAGGAAGAAGCTCATCAGCCGCGACATGGCTGGACGCGTTGAACGGGAGATCGAATACCTCCAGCTCCTACGCCATCCCCACATCATCAAGCTGTATGTTGCACTCCCAGAGCATGCATGTGATCCTCCAACTTATTAATGATTCCTGGCCTGTAGCTACACCGTCATCAAGACCCCCAACGAGATTATCATGGTCCTCGAGTATGCAGGCGGCGAGCTGTTCGACTATATCGTCCAGCATGGTCGGATGAAGGAGGCCGAGGCCCGTCGCTTCTTCCAGCAGATGCTGTGCGCCGTCGAGTACTGTCATCGTCACAAAATCGTCCACCGTGACTTGAAGCCAGAGAATTTACTTCTCGACGAGAACCTCAACGTCAAGATTGCCGATTTCGGTCTCAGCAACATCATGACGGACGGCAATTTCCTCAAGACAAGTTGTGGTAGCCCCAACTATGCAGCTCCCGAAGTTATCGGTGGGAAGCTTTATGCTGGTCCTGAAGTAGATGTATGGAGTTGCGGCGTCATTCTCTATGTCCTTCTAGTTGGCCGACTTCCCTTTGACGACGAGCACATCCCCAGCCTGTTCGCCAAGATTGCCAAGGGCACATACAGCATACCCCAATGGATGCCGACCGGTGCCGCCAACCTGATCAAGAAGATGTTGGTGGTCAACCCCGTACACCGAGCCACAATCGAGGATATCCGTGCTGATCCCTGGTTCACCACCGAACTCCCTACCTACCTTCAGCTTCCCGTGGAAGAATTCTTCAACACCGGTGTGGATCCAAACAAGGCTATCCAAAAGAATGACATTGCACCCAACGCCCCTGAGAAGGTCCAGGAGAGGCTGCACAACGAGGTTACGGAGAAGATTAGCAAGACTATGGGTTACGGAAAGAGTGACGTCGAAGAGGCTTTGCAGGCCAGTGAGCCATCGGCCATCAAGGACGCCTACATGATCGTCAGGGAGAACAAGATGATGCAAGTAAATCGTGAGTACCCTTGCGCACCCGGGCCCAAACTTGTGACGTATTGAAACTAATCTAGAACACCCTGAAGCATTGCTAGCAGAGCCCGAGGGATCCAGTCCCATGCTCAGCATGTCTTCAGCCCGGTCAGCGACTTCGCAGACCACCACCACCCCTCGCCCTTACGTGAGCAAGATTGGTATCCTGCCTTCAAGCTTGCCAGCCTACCACAAGGACTATATGGAGCGGGAGAAGGTTGGCACCCTCGACAACTCACCACCCAAGGTTTTGATCAACGACGAGCTCCCTTTGGCCAGAACGGATGCCGACAAGGAAGAAACCGCTCGCCGTCTCAGGCCCCATTCGAGAAGCCAGATCCGCCTTGATGAAGCCAACACAAGACCTCAAGGCATGACACCCATCAATCCTCCTAAGAAGACGAAACCGGTGCGGTGGCAGTTTGGAATCCGATCGCGTAACTCGCCATGGGAAGCCCTCCTGTGCATTCACAAGGCGCTACACAAGCTGGGAGCAACGTACATCCCCGACGAAGACTACGAGTCGCGGCACGCGGAGGAGCGCGCTGAGGCGTCGCGTGACGGCAGCTTTGCCGATTCCTATGATGGCAGCCGGGGTTCGACTTCAAGCATTGACCCCAAGAAGCGATATAGGCTGCCTGCCGACCCATGGCACATTAACGTGCGCTGGGATACGTCGAGTGAGCTTCCACTCTTTACATCTGTAGGATCATGGTACTAACAGAGACTAGCTATCAAGAAAAAGGCGCAGAGCTCGGCTGACGGACCTGATGGACGCCACAACCAAGACCCGTTCGTGGCTCTGCATCTGGACATCCAGATCTACGAAATGGAGCATGGCGTGTACCTTGTCGATTTCAAGTGCTCCGGATACGAAACCGCACAGGGCCGGTTACTCGAGGAGAAGGATGTGACTAGTCCATTCCCATTCCTGGACATGGCTGCCAAGTTGATCATGCAGCTGGCTGAGGCGGACTAACATAAGCCAAGCATGATATGATACCACGATCATTTCACGTTTCTCGCATATGCTCCTGCACGCAAGTAAGGGGGTGCATAATCTGACACTCTATCACCTGGAACCAGGCGCTCCAATTGCGCATTCGAAGGAAGATATTCCAATCCAGGGGTCGTTTCGAGGTGGTGGCGGAGCGGATGCTGTGGGATCGATAGGTCCAGCAACCGGGACCGTAGCCGGGCAGATGGACCTCGGGCTCGAAGACCTCGGAGTTTAATCGGAGCTACAGACGAAAGATGGAAAGGAGAAGTAGGACATTTTGTTCGCATCTGGCTCTGCTCTTACACACAGATTGTGGTGGAAATGGAGCGACGTCTTTTTACGCTTTGACTAACATATGCAAATCACTCGGCATGGTTTATATGAGGTTGCAATAAATACCATCTCAATGGTTCATGTTGAAAGAGAGCGTAGGGTGGACATGTATTAGATAGACCTGAAGGATGGGAGGAACGCTGTCGATTTTGCCAGCGAGATTGATGATTCTTATCTGATGAATTCAGCCCCAAATCACGAGTTTGCACGTGAAGCAGATACTGGGGCTCATTCCCCAGCAGATTATCTTTCAAGATGTGTCTTTTTTATTCTAGTGATCTGATGCACCGTGATATATGACATGACCCATGATGAGCGTAAATGTAACTGCAAAATTAGAAAAGAGAAAAACCGTTCCGCGGTATGATATCAAATGCCCAAAGATGGCTAAAAACGCACACAGTCGCCGCTCTCCATGATGGTGCAAGAAAGCTTGCCCCTTTTTTGCTCAACCATTCTTCATAATCCTCCTCTTTGTGTAGTAATTTCTCTCATCCTTTTATCATTAAATCTCCAGTTTATTTAAACTGGTCCTCGGTCACACCCTTGCCCATAGCAGCGGTCGAGCTGATACCGCCAGTGACCATCTTTTGCAGCTCATCGACGTAGGTAGCGCCGCTCCACTTCTGGTGCTTGACGACGTCCACCTTGGTGTCCATCTCGGGCTCCTGGACAAGCTCGCCGTAGGCACGCATACCGACGGCGCTGTAAGCCTTGGCGAACTGGTCGCTGATGAGGGCTGTGGTGTGCAGACCAGCCAGAGTAATGAACTGCCAGCAGTATCCCAGCTTAGCGAGACGGCGGATGTAAGTCTCCTGCTCGTCGCGGAGCATAGCAGTCTTCCAGTTGAAGGAGGGGGAGAGGTTGTAAGCGAGCCTGAGAGAGTCATGTTAGATTGGGGTTCGGGAATAAGGTGAGACGGAGACAACTTACTTCTTCTCGGGCCAGACGGCGTGGACGCCATCGGCAAACTCCTTAGCCTGAGCGAAGTCGGGGAGCTTAGACTCCATCCAGATGGCATCGCAGTAAGGGGCATAGGCAATAGCGCGGTTCACAGCGCAGTCACAGCCACCCTTAAGGCGGTAGTAACCCTCCCGGGTTCTAGGGGCGTCCCAGTCGAAGAAAATATCACGACCAACAATTTGGCGGGCGAGGGCGCGGGCCTCGGTGTTGCTCTTGCCCTTAGCCTTGGCGGCGTAGTCACGCTTGAGGCCGGCCTTGTCAGAGAAGGAACCGGCGTCAATGGCGGCGGCGACAGCGTCGTCGAAGCGGCTGAGGTTGGCCTGAGCCAGCCAATCGTCCTCGATGCGTTGGAGCTCGGCGCCACTCTTGCCAGCCTGCTCGGCGGCAATCATGAGGTCGTTGAGGGGCTTGAGGGAGGGGTTGGTGGAGCCAATAATGAAAGCATGGTCGCGGGGGTCGATTGTGGTGGTGATGAGGGTGGCAGCCTCGGCGTCGGTACGGGCGATAGCCAGAAGGTCAGAGCCTATGATTTTCACATGTCAGACCAGAGCTCGGGAATTTCCCATGTGATGTTGGGGAAATATGGGGTAAAATAGAAACTTACCCATGATGTCAGCCTGCGCTCGAATAGCAACCAGACGGTTAATGTGCTCCTGAATGGGGACGAGGACCTTGCCAGCCATGTGGCCGCACTTCTTGGTGCCAGGGGCCTGGTCTTCAATGTGGATGCCGGCGGCTCCCTTCTCGATGAAGAGCTTGGTCAACTTCATGACAGCAGTGAGACCACCGTGACCGGTGTCTGCATCGGCGACAATGGGGCGGAGGTAGTCAATGTTGAGGAAGTTGGCACGCTGCGCCTTTGGGACGCTGAGGCGCTCCTGGCGCTGCTTGCGGTCGTGGAAGAGCTGAGCCATGAAGAGGTGGCCGACCTTGTTGGGAACGGTGGTCTAAATTTAACGTTAGCCAGCCAATTCTATGAGTGCGATTGAGCGGAGATTAGGTTGTATCGCGTCGGCAAGGTGGTGATGATCCTTGTGGTGTTGAGGGGTGAGACTCACGTAAGGGTAGTCAGCCAGATCGGGGCCAGGCTCGTCAGAGGCAGAGGCGGTGGATGAGGATTGCCAGCCAGAGACGTAGACGGTGTCGAGGTACTTGGCCATCTGAGTGACCATGGTGGGTTCTAAGCAGCCGTAGGTGTAGCTAGCATCTCGGGTCTATCGCATTGCGAGTCAGTGTTTTTGGTTCGGCATTAAAACCCATTCGCATGTGAGTTGGTGCTCACCTCGAAGCGGTGCTCAAGAATCTTCCACAGCTTCTTTGCCTGGGCATTGCTGGCGTAGTCGATGGGGAGGTATCCACGCTTGGAGACGATCTGCTCGGCGGTAAAGGGGCGCTTGGTGTGTCGCCATCGAGAGTCGGACCACCAGGCCTTGACGGCCTCAACCTCCTTCTGGAAGAGCTCGTCCTCGACGTCCGGGTTCACGGAGGGGTTTGCCATGTTGTTGGCTGCCATTGTGACTGTGTGTGCGGTTGTGTTGAAGGAAAGAAAAGTATATAGGATGGGAGTGAGGAGGTCGCGTGCGTGTAAGTGAAGAGTCACAAAGGAAGAGAGGGTATCACAACACTAGATGAAGAGGCAAGGATGAGAATGGAAGAAGATTGGAACTTTCAAGATCAACTCGGGAGAGGGAGAGGGCGATAATAAGTACAAATGCCGACGGGAATCCCAAGCGGTTGAGTCACTGGCAAACTTGGGCCTTGGGACCTTGGATCTCCTGTGCCCCGTCAGTCCAGTCTCGATGGTCATTGTTCTCCGCACCCGGGCTTCAGCGGGGCGAAAGCCGCACACCAGGGTCTCCACAGTGATTGGAGAGGCCTGTTTTGGAGACGAGAGTCAGCCATGATCGAGGCTTGAGCTTTTGCCGTGGTTGTTTGCTGGGAAGAAAGGGTGAAGAGCTGGGGGAGTGGAAGTTGTAAGTGGAGGGTGGAGGTTGTGGTGGGGAGGGAAAGAGGCTAGCGGACCCGCCATCCACATGGAGAAGGGGCGGACCACGAGAGCGGCAGGGAAGGAAGGGCCTTGGTCCAGAATCACAAGGCCAGAACAAATGCGTCAATCAGCCTAGGCTCAGAGCTTTCACCTTTTGCCATTGGATTTTCTCTGTGTAAACTTTGAGGCCGGACGAACGGCCAGAGTCATGTTCCATCATGGACATGACTCTGCAACTCTACAAGAAGTACAAGAGCGAGCAAGTTCAGTCTCGAATACAGAGACGACCAAGTCTGCGGTTCAGCTCCAACCAGCTGCGGCTCAAGAATAGTGGCCCTCGCTCGGAATCCCACCGAGCAGGTACTCAAACCAGAACCCACTGGATCTTCTTTCTTGCACCTCGGAAGTTAAAAAAAAAAGTCACCAGGGGAAATGTCAAGAATTATCCTGTCGTCACAAGCCACCGCAGCCGTCTGGCCCCCCGGGGCGTCTAACCGGGGCGCGGGCATGGTCCGTGATACAACTGGGGTAGAGGTCCGAGTACGTACCTCCGGACAGTCACCGAGGACCTCCAAAGGATACCTCAGCTGCCGGGGCATCACAGAGCGAGGTGTGCTTGTGCTAAGTAACGGCAGAAGAGGTGAAGCCTTCGCAAAACCATGACGGAGCCTTGTCAGAAACGCCCTGACGAATCAAGACCCGCAGCGTGATCGCGATGGGCAATTGGCTTGCAGCAACTCTACAGCACTGTACATGCAGCCGCACCACAGAAAACGGAGCTCGGGATCTGTCCATCGTCCCCTGAAAAACGTCAAAAACAGCCCGACGAATGAGCCTGCATGACGTCTTTGCTGTCATTTCTGCTACACTGAGCGTACCTTCGGCTCAAAGGCTGACTGAGACCTCACAAGAAGCCAATGGCGGGTCCGGGGATCCGCTGGCCAGAGCGTTTTGCCGCCCCTTGACCGAGATGCCGAACCGCCGTCGCGGACAGAACAGAGAGAGAGAGCCTCTTCCAATTGCCTTTGCCTCTAGTCACAAACCTGACAAGCCGGGGATAATGCCCATTTTCAAGGTTGCTGATCTGACTGAACGTTGCAGCCACTCAACTCTGCCGAGTCTCTCGTGCCGTCCAGCTGTCTCATGACCTACAATTGCATCGCTTTCATCAATCGCTCCAAATTTATTCGGCCTAGAGCGGCTCCAGAGTTTCAAGACCAAGGCCAGGTGCGAGATTACTCTCCCAGCATGTGTGCTTTTCGGCAAACGCACCAAAGGGATCCCAGGACTACCCCAAATCTCTGACACGGTACTTGGGCATCCACCACATCTAACCAGATCCATGCTAGATGGAGTCATCGTCTCGAAATCTGGGGTACTCTTCCACTCTTTCTCACCTTGAACTCACCTCGAACCTTTTCCACCCCTCCACCGGCTGTGACCTCATCCATCGCCCTCTAAGCCTGATCCAGTGGCTTTTGGAGAGCGCCGCGGCTCAAAGGATCACCACCAACAATATGCTCTCCCCCTTGACTAGAGAATTGCAATCCCCCAGTCCATAGCTGTACAGAACTCAGTCGAGATAAACTCATCAAAATTCCCCAGGCTTCAATCCCAATCTCACTCTCTGTACAACTCTTACGCGCACGCAATCAACCTATCTCGGCCTTCCTCCGTCTTGCTCGCCTCTCCCGCACCCGCCCCCCGGCGGGACGGAACTTGGCCGAGTCCCGCCCTCACCGGAGCAGCGGAGGTCTCTGGCATGTGAACCCGCCTGCCGCTCGCTCAGTCACCGAGAAACGGCAATCAACTTCCTGTCTCTATTCTTTTTCGGTTCTCCGAGCTCACTGCTCCGAATCTCGCAACCCCTGTGCCTCGGAGCACAAGCTCTCCCGGGCATTGAATTCCAGCCAGGTGCATTGCATTGCATCTTCTATTTCCTGCTTCTCTCCCCTGCTTTAGAACCTGCGCTCTGGTTATCCTGACTACTAGTTCCCCAGAAAAGGCAACCACGGCATGAAACCCAAGATCCACCCCACGCCTGGTATCGTGAAGCCCCAACTTTTACCTCGGTCATCCATTCCACTGCCGAAACCCCCATATCCTCTTGATATTGCCTTGCACCACACGCTTGAAGCTTACCTGGTAAGCTGCTTGTCACGATGCATTCTCCTGCTTTAATCTCACGTGCCCTCTTCACCGTCCAATTCTTCGGCCACTTCCCGAGCTTCACATCGCCTCCATATTCCGTCCCTCGTCTCGTCAGTCCAGAAACATTGTTACACAAGTCATGCATAATCCATCACATGCAAATACACCGCGGCTTCATCAAGGATCGTGATTGTCCGTCAGTTTCTCAACGGCTTAGCCTACGCCAGATCAAACACTTGCTGTTGTAAGTGGCATTTGCGTTTCAATTGACTCAATACTACATTCTATCAAGGTTCAGATCCATTCATACAAGCCTCAACAGCCCGGAACAATCCATTTCAAGGTAAGGGTAGGTGTGGTCGTGTCCCCTCAGCGTCAGAGCGACAAAGGCATCTTCGTTCTTCAGCTGATGGCACATCATCCCCAGAACTAGAACGTTGTCCTATCCCACGTATTGACGTTGCCTTTGATCAGAACATCCCGTTTCTCGCTTTTTGATGCTGATTAGGGTACTCCTTTCAGCCATCGGCTGACCCCACCTTGACATCCCATAATGTTTATGATTCCATACACATCGTTATCACCTTCGCCTTGATGAACACGAGACATAAAATCCTGCCTTGGTAGATCATAAACCACAGAAAAACATTCGGCGGATCATGAGAACTTCCTCTTACTAGATTCGCCGGTCCTGTCGTATCCGCCTCGCCTCGAGCTTACTAGCTCCCTCTCAGCGCCATGGTTCACGGTGCCAACAGATCAGCGAGCGCCTTCTCGTTATTTTGCTCAATCGCCTTGATCAATGTTGGGTACGGTGTCAATGCTCCAAGTGCTCTTCGCATGTGCGCGTTAACAATCTGGAGACCATAAATGTAACTTGCGTTGACCCATGCGAATCTATGATCATAGTTAACATGCTGTCAGTGATCGAGTCATCAATGTCTGAACGTACCCTTCTTTGTTAACGCCCTTGAACCCAAGACCTTGGTTGCCATACTCGGCATCCACTCGATGGGGGTCAACTGGCTGCGTCACATCATACTTCTCTACCACGACACCGTGGAAGTCCACAAATGCCTTGGTAACCATGAAGAGCCACTTATACGCAATGCGCTCCGCCTCCTCGGTAAAGCTGTAGCGGATCAATCCCGTCCAAGCTAGCATCTGCTGCGGCGGCCAGCCATACGGGAAGTCCCACTGTCGGTTAGGTCGCTCTAGTCCGACAGCACCGCGCGACTCCTCAGTTCCTGAGACAAGACCACCGTACGCCTCAAACTTGGGAAGACCCTTGCGAACCATCTCTGCTGCCTGTTTAGGGGTCGCGATACCAGCCCAGAGAGCCCAGAAGGTTGTACAAGTCTCGTATGTACAACGCTCACGTTTCACTGTGTCGTAGTCAAAGAACATGCCCTCCTCTTCATTCCACATCAGCTTGTCTACTGTCAGCTTGCGTCGCTTGGCCCGTCGATCCCAAGCCGCCGACGAAAGGACCTCGCCAGGCTGGTAGGGAGTGTTGGCGCAGAATTCTGCGGGCATCACCAGCTTGTCATTGAACACGCTGCGAATAGTGCGCGCAATATCGGTTTCGTACTTGAAGAGCAATGAGTTGAGGTCAATGGTGGCTATATTAGCACAGACGCCCTCAAGTCGGTACGACGTATCATGACCCGACTCTCGTACCGCGCGATCGTGCATGAAGTATTCATCGAGGTCGGGCTCCTTGACTTCTCCATGGTTGTATGCGCGCACAAATTCCTTGAAAGTCATGTTGTGCTTCTTGATGTATGGGTCGAGGATATGCACGAAGTGGGTAGCCTCAGTCTCGGGAGGCACTCCCATTCCCTCCGGTCGATATCTTGAGAGACCAGTGGTAGGATCCAGTCGAGGCTCTGACACCCACACGCTGTGATATTCCTTGATAGCCGCAAGAATTGATCGTCGAAGGAATTCCTTAGCATCTGGCTCGTGCTTGATCTTCTCGTATACTCGTAGGGCCATGTCAGTCAGGAAGGGGGGCTGCGATCGACAAAGGTAGTATGATCGAGTGGCGTTGAGAATTTTGCCATAGTGCTCGATACAAAAGCAGAAGTTGATGACCATCGACTTGGCCAAGTCAACTCGGTCGTTAATGAGGAGACCCAACGCCGCCATGTAACTGTCCCATCCGTACAGCTCGTTGAAACGCCCACCAGGGACGACAAACGGCAAGCCTTTGAGAGACCATCCATCGGTGGCCTTTGGGTCTTCTACTTCCTCCACATCAACAGCCAGGAGGCCGGGTGCGTCGTTCATGTCGCGAACCAACTCCGGTGTGATCTTCTCGGGCAGAAGCTGGACATCCAGGCGCAGGTCCGGGTTCTCCTTGGCAACCCTTGTGTAGAATTCATACTGTCTTGGGGCTCCGTATGGAATGTAAATACGCGGACGAGGGTCGTCGGTCCAATCCTTAGGGTCTCGGGCGGCAATATCAAGGGTTGATGCATCAATGCGTCTGGTCAAACCCTCCCAGAAGTGGTCTCGAATCATACGAGATAAGCGATCGACCGGGTTTTCGTTGAGTCGCCCTTCGTCGAGAACGATTTGCTTTCGTCCATACTCTTTGGCCAGAGTCAACTCCTGGAGGAGGTTGGACAGCATGTATGTTCCACGAACGTCGAACCGGTTGTGGCCAGCTGAGGCAGCGGTACGAAGCGAAATGACCTTGGGGCCGTTGTCCTCAATTGTGATTTGCATGTTTCCATCGGTATCCTCCTGGAGCTGGAGACTTTCCAGGGTCGAGTCTACTTGGATAAGAAAGCGCCGGCTCTGTTCGGTGTGCTCATCTGGGGGGCGGAACGTCAGCGTCAAAAGCTCACTATGCAGTGCTGATTGGGGCTGCTTACCATGACTACCACGCCGGAAAGGCTCTCGAAGTCCAACTCTCTCGAATTGTCGCATCAGACTATTCTAATTCCACCGAGTTAGTGGGTGCCGTCACCCTGGGGCTCCTCTCAAGGCTCACCTGCGAGTATGTGCGAGTGCGAGGACCAGCACGGTTGGTGTGCCGCTCCTCGGTGTAGTATGTACGGGCATCATCAAAGACGCCCTGGTCATCGGAACCGCGAGAGCGGTGGCCCGGTGTGGTCATGGCGATGAATTGATTGAAGTTGTCGTCAAAGGCACAAAGCGGGGTTGGTTCGATAAGGTACGGGGCGGCAATGGTCTCGAGAAGGGAAGCTTCCTGGATTATATGGCACCGGCCAATTGCGCTGACCTCAGATGAGAGAAGAGCAAGGGGACACGAGTCAGCCAGGGACGTAAATAGGGACAAGTCACGAGGACGCAAAACAAAACAACCGAAGCTGGTGGTGAAGGAATTGTAGGGATGACGACAGGGTATGGGGGGCTTTTGGGAGAGGAGACAAGTTGAGGAGGGAAGTGGGAAGTGGCGGAGAGCTTGGGCCTTGAGGAATGGAGCCAGTCTCCCGTCCGGGTGACGAGACAGTGACAGAAGGCTCCAGGTGTTAACAACGGCCCCAGGCTCGGTCTCGTTGACCGAGCTTCCTAACAGAGAGAGCGGTGAGGGCTACGACAGGGAAGTTGAGGCGGGCAGGCGTCAATGGGGATGCAGATTGATGCAGAGTCGTTCGGTGAGCAGAGTAAAAATTCAGCTGCAACGTTGTTGGTTTGCAGCGACTGTTTCACTTGCTCCCAGATCCCCTCTGCTTTTTTTGGTGTTTGATGTGACGATATCGCGCAGCAGGGGTACTCCACTCCAGGGGCCAAACCAAGAACCGCCCCACATCTCCCACCC
>JAADYS010003381.1:0-11640 GCA_012931995.1 Fusarium albosuccineum
TTACTTAATTAATTAATAAGTAGAATATATCAGAATCCCTTAGTGTAGGTTTAATACGAGAGGTCGCCCTCAGCTTTTCTCTTGGCAACCCGGGATAAACGAAGGCTCGGGAACTCAAAGGGATCTATCGACGCTGGGTTTTGGAAAGTCGCAGCGGGCTCTCTGACGGATCGAGCGACCTGGGAAAATGCGACACTTGATGCAGGACCCTGACGGGGTTGGCTAATCTCTTTCAATGCCGCTCTCTGTAGCTGGGAGCTACCATGGTCCGACAGCCCAAAGCCTAGTAGTCGTTAGCAAAAGGGGCAGCCAGTTCGGATTTTCGTGCACTCACCGGAGGTCGAATCATGCTCGTGCTTGATCGGGTACTCGCTCTCCTCGAACACGTCGTCTTCCTCAGTGCCTGCGTGGTGAGAGTTCCACCACTGGGGGAAGGCAGTCTTGGTCTTCTTCTCGGCTTTGACCGTCTGATTGACAGCAGTACCGACGTGAGGTCCGACTTGAGGACCAACGAAGCTATCCGCGTTGATACCGGGATACATCTCCAGCAGCTGGTTCTTCAGAGATTCAAGCTTGTTCAGGGGATACACACATTTGAGTATGATCCAGATGCCGAAATTGAACTCAGCTCCCCGGAGCCTGTGAGCGTACGGCCCTCGTTTGTTACTTGGGTTGGCCCGAACATGTTTAAGATTCGTAAGGATAGTGAATTGGGTTTGCTCATCCCAGCCAGAAGCATACTCATCCCACAAGGCCTTGATCCGTCCGAGGCTCCCCTGGTCTTCAGGGGCTTGCGACAGCGAGAGGTCGTGCAAGGGCGGGAACGTGAGGGGCGGCATGATCCTGACTTGATGAGTACATGGTTGGAAACGAGGTTTGGATACCGACTTTGTGAGTAGTGGCTTCTTTGGATATGTCGAGTGGTCGTTTGTCTCCTTGTATACCAGCTAACATCCCTTGAGGTCGTGCCGTGTTGCGAACCGGGAGGTGAGGAACCGCGGTGCAGAAAAGAAACGATAAATTCTATTACTTCCTGTGAGTCTGGACTCAGGTTCAAGCGGTACCTTGAACGAAGAACAGGAACCAGTAGCCAAAAGTGAATGATGGGGATGGTGGCGAGGGACGAGTGACTTCTTGTCTCGTCAGCTACAACGTCGACGATGCGGGAACGGATCTTGGACGCCTATGTGAGGACAGAGGGGAACAGGTAAACAAAGAGGAAGAGATTTGTTTTCCTTTCAGCTGTCACTTTCTTTTTTGTTATCTTTTTTGGGCGGGCAGCTGGCAAACAGTGATTCACTCCCGATAAACTCATCCCCGTCCAATCATAAAGCAGTGTCATGTTCCAATAGTATTGGTGCAAATAATGTCTCTATTGTTGCTCGACTCTGTAATTTTCTAATAGGTGTACTTCAAGCCAGACCTAGCCAGCTTTCGCCCATTGCAGAAGTAGTACTGAAGGTTGGCAACAGCTGACAACAGGACTCCCACAGCCGTGAGGGCCACAATGACGGTGAATCCGCGGGGATAATGCGGCGCATCTTCCGAGCGGAACAGCTGCTTGCCGACGATACCAGAGCAGTTGGCTGCCATGATGTGGATGGCCAAGGTGATTGATCGTTCACCAGGGGTTTTTGCGTTTAGTGAGAGCCAGGAGCCGTTGACAGGATCTACCAAGGTCAGCTACCATTCTTTCAGGACTCATAGGTTATCACTTACGCCATGGCCACGAAAAGGCAAGCGACAGAGTGAGCATCGCAAACTTGAGGTTGGAGTTGGTCGAGTCAACCAGAACGAGCATACCAATCTGGTCAAGGGTCAGGACAGGTCCATCGAAGTGAAGGAGGGAAATTTACATTGAAAGCCAATCCAAGGACAAAACCAAGGAAGACCATGGGTCCACGGACCTTCATCTTGTCACTAGGAATGACGGATTAGCTGCCTGCTTCCGTCATACAAAGGACAGTGCGCTTACCTCGCCCAACCCCAGAGCAAGTTCATGACCAGGAGTAACCAAGAACCAATCGACACCAGAGCATTCGACTCGAGCGGCTTGAAGCCAAAGCCGACGACCAAGCTAGGAGCATACGAGCCAAAAGCAGAAGCGGGAGCAAGACCGACGATGGTGAAGCCCACATGAGGAAGCAGCTTCCAGGTGGTAAACTGTCTCATGTAAGTGACTCGTCGATATCTATCAGGGGGAGGGGATTAGAAACTTACGACGTTCTTGAGCTCTTCCCACGTGACGTGCTGTCGAAGCTGGGCCTTTGAAGGATCGTCACGAAGCACTCTCTCATAGAGGATCTGAGCCTCTCGATCCGTAAAGTAGCGATACCCTAGCAGCGAAACGGGGTTGGAGACTTGGTTGGGGAATGTGATCAGGAAGGCGATTCCGACAAGGACGGTGAAGATTCCCTCAAGCTAGTAAATGACAATTAGCTAAGCTGCAGACTGAGGAAGAAGATATAGGCTTACAATAAACAGCCATTGCCATCCTGCCAATCCCGCAACTCCTCGCATATGCAGGCTTGTTGACCAGTTAGTTCAATCATTCGTTGTCGAAGCACCAGTAAACTTACATTCCATAGGCAATGATTCCGGTGATTGCGCCGGCGACCATGTTGCCAATAAAGAACCACGAATACCGCTTGCTAATCTCGTCTCTCTTATACCATCGAGTCAAGGTGAAGAGGGAGGCAGGAATAAAACCTGCTTCGCAAAGGCTGAGGGCAGTTTAGCCACGATCTGCGGATATAACAGACACATAGCTCACCCAAGAAGGAGTCGGGTAGCCATATAGGGACCAAGCCCTTTCTGAAAGGCCTGGAAGGTTGCGACCAGGCCCCTTGATACTGTTAGCACCAAACACGTACAGGCACCAATCTCCTGCACTTACCATGCAATGATCTGGCCGCCAATCCAGAGAGTTGGTCCAACTCGGTACAGGATGAGATTGCTAGGGATCTTGGCTCTAATCAGCATAATGACGGGCTGCATGGTGGTCTGGGAGCATACCTCAAGAAGGATGATACCTAACGATAGCAACTGCTGGCCAACGTTAAACTGGTTCTGGGTGATACCGACATCTTGAAAGAAGTTGTCGGTCAGAGCATTGCCACTTTGTTCCTGTCAGTCCTTGTCACAGTAGCTACGTGCAACCATCGCCTCGCTTACATGTTTCCTCTGTCCAGCTGCAATGCAAAGAAGCCCAAGATCAGAAGGGGCATGAGAAGGATGTCCACCCTGTAGTTGTCAGCGTATACTGTCTCAGTCGTCACACAGGGCAACTGACTTGCGGAGGAGTCTCTTCTCCTCTTCCTCAGTCCACTGGATCGAGTCCGTCTCCGAGTCATCCTTTCCGACCAGGTCACTCTGGAGAGTGTCGGCACGTTTCTCGTCGGTGATGGCTTCCATGGCGCAGAATCTTATCAGCAGCGTTTGCAGATCAACAGGGCTAGAAGCTGCAGGATGGATTAGGTTGACCGCGACGTCCCGTATTTAAGACGGACGACGCTGCCATGGGTTCATGCCACTCTTCTGCAGGGAATAGGTTTAGTTACGACGACGCATCCCATCGAGTGGACCTCTTCGGCGAACAAGACATCAGGTCGAGTCTGCGAATTGCCTTGTACGGTAATATTGCCTGTCGGGAGGCCGCGAAGCGACTCCATACTGCCCCAGATGTCTTGCCGATGAATACTACCGTCTGGAGATGCATACGACTCGGCCCACTCTTTGCCCGGGCAATTGTGGTTCTTTATCTGATGCTATCGAGCTATGGAATGGCGAAATCGAGCCCTGAAACTCGGGAGGCTCTGCAATTGGATTATTCGCGTCGTGCTTGTGTGTTTTCGTACGACGAGTTATCCATCAGCGGTAGTCCGTGCCCTAGCAAACACGTCTTTTGCTGAAGAAAAACCATGTTTACTCGTTCAAGGTGATGCTCAAGGTGTTCAGTTGCTTGTTGTCTAACTACCTACTACTCACGCCGTATAAGTCACGAATGTCTGATAATCGACCACAATTTCAGGAAATAAAATCTACAAATGAGCCATTGAAGAGATTTCGGGTCGTCGCTCATCTCAGATTGAATTTTCTACTAAAAAACGGAAAAGCAGACCCGTCGCGTCGGTCAACTGGTCGCTCGGTGTTGGCGTGATTACGGGGCACGAGCACATCATCAACGATCCAACCTGCCCCTGGAGACGCATTCGCCGAACCTAGTCGAAAAGTGGTTGCGACTTCCGAACGAGTTCCGATTGACGTAAATATAGCTCATAGATCCAATTGATTCTGTAAAGGTGAGTCAATTGAGAAAAGAAAAGAAAAAAAAAAGAAAAAAGTCGTTGGTCGAGATGCTTCTCAAGTCGATTCCGGCCGTCATATCCGCCCTCGTCATCTGGGGCGCCAATGCTCAAGATAGCCAAGCACCGTTGTTCGGCCCGGGCCCGGAGCAGAGGCCGACTCGGCCGAACATTGTCTTTGTGCTCACTGACGACCAGGACCTTCACATGGACTCATTGAACTTTACTCCCCTGATCCAGAAGCACCTCATCGACAAAGGCACCGCTTACAAGCGTCACTTTTGCACAACAGCCGTATGCTGCCCTTCTCGTGCCAGTCTCTGGACCGGTCGCCTGGCACACAACACCAATGTCACCGACCTGAATCCTCCGTACGGTTAGTATTGTCGCTTGATGTTGGACTTCATTGGCGGTTCTAACTGGTTGAAGGCGGGTTCCCCATCTTCGTCAAGAACGGACATAATGAGAACTACCTCCCCATCTGGCTCCAGAATGCCGGATACAACACTTTTTACACGGGAAAGATGTTTAATGCTCACACCATCTGGAACTACGACAGCCCTCATCTAAAAGGATGGAATAGCTCGGTTGGTGACAACCCGAGACTGTAACGATCAATGAGCTAACGTCGAGCAGGACTTCCTCCTGGACCCCAATACCTACGACTACTGGAACGCAACCTTCCAAAGAAATCATGATGAGCCAGTGAATCATTTGGGAGAGTATTCCACCGACTTGGTAGCCGACAAGGCCTATGGCTTTCTAGACGACGCCGTTGCTACCGGGGAACCATTCTTCCTCGGAATTGCACCCATCGCACCCCACAGCAACGTCAACAGCACAATCCTCAACCCTGTCCATGGCCCCGACGATGATGTCCCGGTCTCCGACGACCTCTTCCGAGTCAATTTCCCCAAACCTGCCAAGAGACATGAGCACCTCTTCCCCGGGGCCAAGGTCCCCAGGAGGGAGAACTTCAACCCCGACAAGCCTTCAGGGGCCGACTGGATCAGGCGTCAACCCAAGCTCACCGATGAGATGGTTGAGTTCAACGATCGCCATTACAGAGGTCGCCTCCAGGCTCTTCAGGCCGTGGATGAGCTTGTTGAAGGCCTCATTGAGAGACTTGAGCAGCACGGCATCTTGGACAACACGTACATCTTTTACACAACAGATAACGGATACCATATCAGCCAGCACCGCCTTCAGCCCGGTAAAGAGTGCAGTTACGAGGAGGACATCAACATTCCTCTCATTATCCGCGGACCTGGTGTCCCCAGAGGAGAGGTCTCGGAGGCAGTCACAGCCCATGTCGACCTCGTTCCGACGATCCTCTCACTGGTCGGTGCACCTCTCAGGGCTGAGTTTGATGGGTCTCCAATCCCTCTGTCCGCTAAGGAGCTTGCCACGTCTTCCCGAGGCGAACATGTCAATGTTGAGTATTGGGGTTGGGCCATCAGCGAGGGCAAATGGGGCTTCAACGGCGGTGAAGACAAGAGAATCTTCAACAACACTTACAAGGCTCTGCGTGTCATCGGTGAAGACTACAATCTGTACTACTCCATCTGGTGCACAAACGAGCGAGAGCTCTACGACATTACTGTACGTGATCCGCCGGCTATTGGCAAAAAAAAAACTAGACGTACTAACGAAACCCTTTACAGACCGACCCGGGTCAACTTCACAACCTCCTTCACTCGGACGAGACCCGGTTGGCTTCTCAGACCACAATACTAGGCTACCCGTTGGAAGATGTCGTCCCTCGGCTGGATTCGCTTCTCTTCGTTCTGAAATCGTGCAAGGGATCGACCTGTTCGCAGCCATGGGCAGCCCTGCATCCTCAAGGGAACGTGAGGAGCCTCCGCGATGCCTTGTCTCCTCGTTTCAATGAATTTTACCAACAGCAGGCTCGAGTAGAGTATTCTCGCTGTGAATTGGGCCACATCATTGATGCCGAGGGACCCCAGTTTGAGAAGGACGGCAATGTGTACTGGCAGGGTTCGCGATGGAGTGACTGGACGTGAAAAGCTATGAAGAGATGAACTACCTTAAATATCAAAATTCCAATCACATCCGCTCTGTATCGCACACTGAGCTATCCATATTAAATACCACCGCCTAGCTTAGTTTGCGACTGAGAACAATACGATTAGGACCGACACTGAGCTAGTCACAGGCTCGTGATGTCTTTCATTTTTACTTTGCATACGGGATAAGCTACCAAGATAAGAGGAATAAAATAAGTACACACTAACCAAACGCTTGTTTTCTGTTGGTATGCTTCTGGTCAACTTCATCTTAACTTATCTAGCCCACTTGATGGGAGTGGCTCCCGATTTGGCCACCATCTTGGGTTTAGGCTTATAAGAACCTATCATAGGAATCTTGAGAGCCTTATCTACTACATAGTTTGTAGTCTTCCTAAGTAGTCATAGTCTGAGACTTGCCATAATTGAGGGAATATATCTCACAAGTCCCATGCTTTCTGACCACTACCAAGCCGGGTCCCCAGCCATAATCAGTGTAGCCCTTTGTGAAGACTCAGACTTGTCCTCCATCATCGGTGAAAGCCGTGAATCTCGATATCCATCGCCTTGTAAACGAGATCATGTCATCATTAAGCCAAAGTCGATCCACATACCCACCCCCAAGTTTAGTGACTCCAGTCACAGAACCCAAAACAACGTCAGGCCAAGGAGGCAAGTGACGTTTGGAACCCACTTGCCGTCTATAGAAACAGTTTGTTGCATCGTGCATTTGTTGCCGGGCTAGTTGTCAGGGGCATCAAATGGCCAGGACAAGGGTTGGGTTTAGCAACGACTTGGAATAAGCCTACGCACCTAGGTACGCAACACCATCGTGAACCCATCAAACCGGTCTCGGCGCGAGAATTTTTCAACCCCCCCCCCCTACATCCCATACAGAACGTTTTGGCACTGTATCAACGTTGAATGGCGTTTCCCTCGTAGTGCAAGATTGCCACCGTCTCTTATCGGAACGTGTGATCATGTTCTTATCTCTTGACAAGCGTTATCATTCCCCAGACAGCAACTTATCTTTCAACCCCGGAATCCCCGGATTGTCTGTCGGCACAAGGCGAGAGATAACGACTAGCGCTCTGTGTATCTGGGCAGCTCTACAATTGGATGATGCATGCCTTATCTCTACATGTCGCTAGGGCGTAGCGCCCGCGAACCGTGGTAGATCTCATGCATGCACGTAGTCCATAGCTATCTTATTTAGATGACAAGATGCCCCAGACCCTCGGTTTCTCTCCCGAATCAACTCCTCTAGAGACTCGGGCACTCGCGGCCAACTGCCCGACCTTCGACGGCGCAGAACGAAAACCTCCGGCCTCGGACCGGGGCGCTACATGGCCTGTTCTCCCAAGGCACCGGCCGCTTCTCTCTTAAGCCGAAGACTCGTTTACGCTCGAGAAGCCGATCACGCGAGCCGAAATGATCCAGGGCGCCAGGAGCGGGCGGTAGAACAGGTGTCGGCATCTTGGGAATTATCCTAGCCAGAGTAGCATCCCTGAGTCCCTTGTCCATATTCCATGCAGAAGGATTTCGACGCAGAAGAGCATTCATTTCCGGGTACAAACACGAAAAGCAATGATGTGCTATGGTAGTAGCTACATTGGCTACACGGTGCGTTTGTTGTGGTCTAGCTGCAATTGCAATTGCTAATCTGACATGATCGCCGAGATGACAGATTCCCTTTGCCTACACCGAAAGAATAGGCATTTGGGGTTGACAGGAGACTACAGTCTGACTTGTGCTCCCACATCACGCTCTCTGCCGTTTGAAGCTCTGGCGTGTTGCACCAGGCATCGGGAGCCGTGCCATATGACAGGTCTGCCGAGATGGTCCGTTTCCTGAGATGGTCCCAAGAAACGGACCATTCATGCACGGACGTCGCCGGCCAGGATCGCAGCCGTCCAGATGGGCGACTTGACCAGGGCCTACCAAGGCGAAACCGAGAATTAAGCACATGACGCACAGGCACCCAGAAGGGTCACAGTCGGCAGAGGGACGCAGGGCAAGCAAGGGTAGGGCTCCATAGCCAAGAATGGCCGGGCGGCGCATGCACTGTGCTAGGTGAGCGACGGCCGAGGGAGCTTTGTGTCCGCAAAAGTCTTGGCTCGGTTCCTGTCGAGCAGGAGAAGTGAGAGCCGGGAACTCAGAGCCTCTGAGGCCAGACATGAAGCTTGGTTCCGAGGAAGAATGCACTGTGGGCCGATACAGCACGGTGCCCCGAATCGGCCAAGACCGGCCTACCGTTCGTTGTGTGGCCATCGGCATATTCAGTACGACGACGAACTGAGGCCGTGCTGCAGCTACTCAGCAAAGAATAAAGGTAGGTTTTAGACTACGACGGTCGATCTTGGTGAATAGTTTGTTGTTTTGAGGCTCATCGGCTGATGAGTGTCGATCACCGCCGTTACTTCCTTGCATGCAACCGTGCATAGCCAAGTTTTGTTCTTCCTGGTGCTTAATCTCATGTGTATATTTGTCGTGGGGTCTCTTGGAGCCCAAACAATGCAGTTGATGCCGGATTCGATCATGAACTGTGTGCTACCAGGAGCTCCGTTACTCAGACCGCTTCGAGGTATTTGTCTCAAGGCCCTGCCTGACAATCAACCCGATTGACAGGGTAAACGATGCCGAAATTGACTCGATTCACTCTTTGCTACACCGGTATAGGCCGCTTGACGTCGGGACGTGTTCGAGATGAAACGGTCCGTGAGATTGTCGTGAGGTGGAACAGCTCCAGGACAGACCTCCTTGAATCCACCAAAAGTCTCAACCCGTCTTGTGATTGATAAAGCCCTGTCGCAATGAGGATCCGGTGGTATGCGTAAATTGGCCCGCGCACCAAGTTCGAATGCGGCTCAAAACTGGTGCTTGGCCCACCAAGCTAGCGACCGGAAGTAGAAAATTTTGATGGCGTGTGGTTAGCGGGAAGCCCGTGCGCCAGATGGATGAGTGACGGTTAAAAATTCGCAGCTGAATTCAAGGATTGCCAAGCCTAGTCCCCAAAAGGCGATCTGGGATAGCTTTCCATGATGCCATAGTATAACGGCAATGGTGTAAGTGATGGCGAATGTGTCGTTGATTAGGCTCGAACATTTCCACTGTCAGGGGACGGTCATCAGCCAGCCATTGGGTAATAAGGACCAAGGGCCATGATTTGGAAGCTCAGGCCTAGAAGCACGTTGCGCTGGCTTGGCCTATGATTGCACCATCGTCTAGAAGCGGCTCCTAAGATGGCAACAGACTAGGGTAGGTGACAGGGCTGAGTAGCGAGCGCCCAAGGGGTTCTCACGATGAGATGTGGCTAGGGCCGTGTGAAAGGCAGAGTCAGACTCGCCCAGGTTGCGCTTCGAGAAGGCATGGTGTCAAGGGGTGTGGAACCTTGTTGGAGGGTAGTGGCCGAGAGTTCGCGAAGTTTTAGGTAACGGCAAAAAACACTGTGGCTGGCGCAACACGATCTTCAGGAACAGCAATGCGTTACGTAGCATACCCTGGTATTTCGGCTAGGTCCCCTGAAAATTGATGGGGGTTTAGTTGAGGGCCGCAGCGGTTGCGATGAGGCTCGTCTGGATTCGGGTTATACCGAGGGGGCGTCGGGCATGGCGTTGCGGCGCATATGCGGCTGTCGATCTTTGTGTTTGTCGAGAAGAAACTTGGCATCCAGAGACTCATGTTGAGTGGTGGATGGATCAGTTGCGTAAGTGCAAGTGCGTGTGCGAGTGGAACGTGGGTGCGTGGCGACTTGAAGAACAGAAAAAGAAGCTGAGATGGTGTTCAAGATCCACTTTGAACCACAGAAAAATCTCAAGATGAGGCCCGTGATGGAGTCAGTCCACGCTTCATATCGAAGGCAGAGATGCTTCTGGCGCTTCTTCGGGCGGTGGGAGTACCCGCGGCTAAGATATGGAGCAATGAGGATTCTGGTCTGTCCAGGTTTTTGAGATCCGTGGGGATAGTGGAGGAGGAAGCTTCATGTAAAACAAGGTGATGCGCATATACCCTAAACCCCCATACTTGGCTCTCTTGAAGACTGAATGTGATCGAGATCTGCTTGATGGAGATGTATTTTGTTGAGTTTCATGTGAAAAGATGGGCATCCGATCTCGTTTTTGCCGTGGCTTAACAAGATTAATGCTCTGCTTGTCCATAGGATAGCCATGCTGATGTCGATGGCTATACTGACTCTGGTGTTCATGTCGACAAATGTGATATGATCGAAACCAATGTGGGTAGCTGACCTGCATACACGATGCCAGAATCATCAGAATCACATCCGTGCAAAGTAAGAAAGCCACAACAAAGGTGTCGAGCCACGTGTAGTAAGGTCAGAGTGACACACAACGATGCCTGTTGTAGTCCGAGGTCCGTGGCGGCGTTGGTTGACGAGACCTCTCAGGCACGGTAGCATGGAAGAGCGGCGCCATCGTAGATTATCTCACGATGGACGGCCCTCGTTCGCCGCAAACCTTGCTGATGCACGACGCATGCTTCACGATGCCGTGATCAAAGAATTACCTACAGCATGAGAGGAACGGGGGCGTGTATACAAGGTCCACGTGGGTAACCGGCCAATCAAGTCGTCTCGTCTCGAGATCCAAGGAACTGTTGTCATTGACTCGGCTCCAGTAAAAGGCCCGTTCGCTTCTTCCAAGATCGAAGCTCGAAATCGAAGGCCTAGAGAGCATACCCGCAATCGTGTTAGTGCCTGGAAAAGTGTGGAGGCGGCGGCTCAGAGATTTTCCCAGGATGTTTGGAATGGAACGGTTCGATGGCCGGTGTAGTTCGAACTTGCCAGAAGAAGGTCTGGCCAACAAGGAAAGCGAGACTAGGGACGTGCCCGCTCGCCTGGAAGGTGAAAGAGAAGGTGCGGCAAACGGCACGGTGCAGACGGGTACGTACCTGCCGCGGTCCTGGTGGATTCCATTCGACACCCAACCGCGGCAGGCTCTTGGCGCCCTCTCACCTTAACGTACGGTAACACGGCCACGGCTCCGTCCTTTTCCACATTCCACCGTCACGCTCAAGAAAAATTTTCATGCTGTTGCTGTTGTTTGAGGAGCCCCACACGTACCCCCACTGTGTCGATGCCGCCCAGTCGCAGTAGGGAAAGCGCTGGTCGGCGTGGACTGCACCGTGCGGGGAGCCCTGACAGTGAGCAGCAGCTGGTGTTGAAGGCGGCCAAGCAAAGGCCCAGCGTCCAAGACGTAGGGAGCTCCAAGGCAGGAGATGTGATGTGGGTGCCTCAGGCACTCACAGCAGCCTCACAGCTCGGCCTCACAGTAGCTCCACCTGGCTAGCCT
>JAADYS010003436.1:0-10802 GCA_012931995.1 Fusarium albosuccineum
GGGGGGCGCTTCGGAGCTGGCGGGAGGAGGATTCATCTTTGGGGCCGAGGGGGATGATGGTGCTGTTCTTGAAGCAGGTGCATTCGCAGAATGTCGGCGCGGCTTGGATATTATTAGCCATTGCTGAGTGAGCATCGGGTGCTGTACGTACACGCTGCTGCTAGTGAGATCAGGGCTCCTATTAGGAGAATGATAAATGATACGCGCGCCATTGCGACGGGTTTCTGGGCGGGAGATGGAGGCTGTTTACCAACTCCTCATGCATTGAAGGTCGCACGTCACTCACTTGAGGCTATCGATAGTCGGCGGCATGTGGATCAGCACCCTTGGATCCACCCCAGCCTTGCAGCCTCTGATTGGTTAATGCAACCACACTGGAAAAAGTTCCGCTTTGGACTGTCGGTCCATCATATCGATTTCTACACGACTTCAGAAGACGTCAACCACCCCCTCTTCGTCCTCACAATGCCGCGATTACCGCGGGTACGGGGCCTATCGTGCCTACAATCAGCCGTTGCGCCCTCGAATTCCGTCAATCGCGCCCCCTTCGTCGCCCGCGCTGCCATCTCGACTTCGACCCCCCTCCAGGCCGGCAAGAACACAGAATGGATCCGTGGCAAGCTCTGGAAGGGTGAAGCTCCTGGTCCCGAGGATCCCTATACGCAGCGAATGGAGCCGGAGGAGACGTCGAATCTGCCTGAGGAGGCGAGGAACTTTCAGCCGCGAGCCGACCGGACACCCTCCGCCGTGCGCAAGTCTCGTCTCGTGCTTCCCCCGGAACGTACCGAGGCTGTGACTGAGGCTGAGATTCAATCTATCGACTCCTCATACACGCCTGCGACGACAATTGAGGGATTGGAGGAGACCGAGCCCCTCAAGAATTGGTGGGATCAGCCTGGTCATTGGGGCAAGGAGAGCGAGTTCCGGGGTTTCGGCAGCGCAGACCGGGTGCAAGACAAGGCCGTGCTAGAGGTGTATCTACGTCAAGCAGTTGTTGAAGCTCTGGCGCTGCAAGAGGCGGGGTTGCTCGAGGGATTGGTGGCCAAGAAGTGGCGCCACACAAAGAGGAGCGAGCTGGACGAGACGCTGGCTGTCGATATTCAGGTTCAGGATGGCAAGGCTGCGCTCAAGGGCGACTTGTCGGCTGTCACTGGTCGGTTGACGAACAAGGGCCCGGCGCCTACTAAGACGGCAGCCAAGGTTTCTGTGGAGGAGGCTCAGGAGATTGTCAAGACCTGGGACGCCTCATGGAAGAGCGTCGCCCTTAACGACCACCTCAAGTTTGCCGTACGTATCGCACTACTCGCATGATTTATCCTTGTCCTAACATCTCTCCAGATCCGCAAACGTCTCTACCAACTCACCGGCCGTCTCATCCCGGACGTCAAGCTCGGTGCCGCCAACACAGCTCAGCACCTCCTCACCCTGACCGTCAACCCCACCAAGCGCGGCAAGAAGCTCGCCGAGATCCTCGAGGCACAGGGTGATCTCCCGTCCCTGCCCAACGTGGCGGTCCACGACAAGAAGATTGGCCCTGTACAGCGTGAAATTGCTGTTGGCCGATGGAAGGTCATTGAGGAGGAGCTCAAGAAGCGTGATCTGCCTGTTACCGGCACCGCAGGCCTAGGGAAGAACATGGAGCGGGATTGGTTGACTGGTAAGGCTTAAATGAGATAAAAGATAAAAAGAACGACGCCAATGAGGAGGAAGTGGTGTATGACCGTGTATACTTGTACATGTATAACAGACAAACCATCAAGACATGCCTTGTTCATTACCTGACACCCGTGACTTTAGTCTTGTATGACCTTTATATCTGAATCATTTGAACTGCGAGGTGATCATTCTCTTCCGACACGTGAACGATGGTACGAGCGTTGATCGATTGATAGTGACATACTCGAGAGAGGCCCAGAATATTCCTGAGACAGGAGCAGTTTACTGTGATATTGCGTAAATCACCATAATACTCGATGTCTCACAGAGGATATCCGCATTGATTGATGTTTATTTGACGTTTACTGTTATTCATTCATCCAGGGCTGGTGCTCATGGCCCCAGCGCTGCATCTTGCTCTATCGCGTTTCTATCTCACAGGTACTTGTTATCCTTGAGCCACTGCTTGACATCATCCTTATCCCTGGCCAGCCAGTTTTGCTTGGCCTTGATGGCGTCAAGACTCTGGGCTAGCTCCAGATCAAAGCCCTTGGTGCCCTTCTCGCCAAAGAAGGTCTTGACCTCTGCGGCTTGGTCATGCTGAGTGAAGGAGCCCGTCGAGATGGCCACAAGATCACCCAGGAGCGACATGCCTGGGGGCAGTCGCTTGATGAGGACGTCCCAGTTCTCCTTGACCCAAGTCCAGAGAGCCAAGATACCCTCCTTGTGCGCCCTGAGGGCACTGAGGGGCATGTAGATATCCTGGGTCTTCACCTGATCACTTAGAGTGTACTTCAGGGTGCGTTGGATCAGTGCAGGGTCTTGGGAAAAGCCGAGCGATCGGAGAGCCGTGTTTCGTTCGCTGCTCTGCTTGGCTGTCTCATACTCCTTGACCACGGCATTGTACTCGGCTTCACCGCCGTAGGCTAGAACGACAGCGAAGACGCTGCCTCGCAAGTTGGGCTGAAGAGCATCTCGGTCACCCTTGATGAATTTGTCAAACATCTCGAAAGCTGCCTTCTTGGTGGGCTCGTCTTCCACAAGCGCGGCCTTGCCGAACATGAGAGCCTTGAAACGCTGAGTCATGAAATCATCGGCATCGGTGATATCCCAGCCAATTTCGTTGGCCTTCTTGCTCACCAGATCTCTCTGGAAAGTCTTGAGGGCCTCGGTTACCTTTTCTTCCTCGAAAATCCAGGCATCACGGAGGGAGCCGATGCGGAGAGTGATCTCATCCCAGACGATGAACTCATTTTCAGAGTCAAATCCCTGGAGTAGAGATAGCAGACCCGATGTCTTCTGGTAACCAGCAGCGGCGAGGGAACCAGCGTCGGCAATCATGCCGGCTCTGTCTTCAACACCCAAAAGACCTGCCTTGGCGTTCTGGCCAAGCTTGTGGAGTCGTTCTGTCGAGTACGAGGTACGGTAGATACCTGAGTGGCCTGAATTGATCTTGAAAAAGTCGAAATTTGGTACCTTGAAGTCGGCCTCCCTGACATTGAGGGCGAGGTCCTCTTGAAGGCCATCCTTGGTAAGAAGGTTGAGGAAGACAGGGTACAGAACTTCGTCTTCCTCTGGCTTAACATCGGCTGTTCTAAGGAAACGGTTCTGCTTGACGTGGATCGTGCCCTTGGACTCGTCTTCGGTGACTGCGACAACGGGGAAGCCAACTTTCTTGGTCCAAATATCGGCTACACGTTCGACATCCTGGCCGCTGGCTTCACTGAGCGCTGCCCAGAGATCGGTGGTCTCGGTGTTTCCGTAAGCATGCTTGTTGAGGTAGCGTCGAATACCCTCGAGAAAGACATCCTCGCCGAGGTGCTTGGAAATCATGCGCAAGACGCATGAGCCCTTCTGGTACGAGATGGCATCAAAGATCTGGTTGATCTCCTCTGCACGCTTGACGGGTACCTCAATAGGATGGGAGCTGCGCAGAGAGTCAAGGCCTAGGGCAGATCGGAGATCCTCGGTAACGTAGTTTTCCCAGATCCTCCACTCAGGGTAAAAGGCGTCGGAAGAATACCACGACATCCATGTTGCGAAACCTTCCTTCAGCCAAAGGCCATCCCAAAAGTCCATCGTGACCAGGTTGCCGAACCACTGATGAGCCAACTCGTGCTGTACGACTTCGGCTACACGCTTCTTGGTAGAGGCACTGCTGGTCTTCTCATCGAAGAGAAGGTCAACGACTCTGTAGGTAATGAGACCCCAGTTCTCCATGGCTCCTGCAGCAAAGTCGGGGATAGCGACCATGTCCATCTTCGGGAGCGGATACTGGCTGCCAAACTGCTTCTCGTAGAACTCAAGCGTGCGCGCAGCAAGCTCGGCGGAGAAGACAGAGTGATCGACGTTCTGATCGGGAGTACACCAAACTCGGATTGGAACTCGGAAGTTGTTCGTCTCGTAATACTTGAGGTCACCAATAACGAAAGCTAGGAGGTAGGTAGACATGATAGGGGTCTTGTTGTAAGTGATGGCCTTGCGCTTCTTGCCCGTCACCTTGGAGTCGACCTCCTTTTCGGAGGCAACATCCATGTTGCCCAAGCAAACCAAGTCGTGGTCAGCAATGAGGGTCACGGTAAAGGTCGCCTTGAGAGCCGGCTCATCAAGACAAGGGAATGCGCGACGGGCGTCAGTGGCCTCCATCTGGGTCGTGGCGATGTACTTGGTGTTGCCCTGCTCATCCTTGTATGATGAGCGGTAGAATCCTGCCATATCATCATTGAGGATGCCGGTGAAGCGCTGAGTCAACTTTGCCTTCTGGCCCGCGGGAATCGTTTGGCCGAAAGTAATGGTAGTGGTCTGGGTATCCTTGTTGTAGTCGAGGGTGGGAGAGGATGTGACGGTGGCACCGTTGGCTTCGACGACGGTCTCATGAATCTCGAGGTCTACTGTGTTCAGGGCAATGGAGGTTGAGTCTTGGACCACATCGAAGTCGATGACGACGGTGCCCTCATACTTGAAGGTCTCGAAGTTGGGTTCGAGGGTCAGATCGTAGTGGAGAGGCTTGACATTCTTGGGGAGGACCTCGCGGCCACGGCTAAAGTCGAGGCTGCCACCGGCGACGTCAGATCCGTTGCGATACATGGCTCGACGGTAAGAGCAGTATCGCTGCTGCTGACAAGGGATGCGACGAGAGCCAGGAAGAGATCGAGGGAGGAGGGTGGACCGGGAGGCACAGATCGAGGCCGAAGTCGATGAGAAGCTGGAGGAGAGAAAGGAGAGTGACCGTGAGTGATAACAGGGGGCAAATGCCGTCAGAGAGAGAAGGGAAGAAGGTGAAGCCTGTTGGTGAGATGAAGCTCTCAAGCTGATGCGGGGGAGGGGTCGTTCTAAGTGCAAGGAACGGATCATCGGCGGGTCGGCGTTGTTGCATCCGACAGCAGGCGCCAGTGCCAGAGCGGGCAAATGCAGCGACGGCAGGCGCAGAGCCCGCCGGAGGCTTGACGACACTGGCTGAGCTTTCATGATTCAGTCACTGGAGACGATGGATCATGATGATTCACGGCCGCAATCGCACTGACAAGGCGCCCAGCCCATCTCCAAGAGACACAAACGCGGGCCAACACGTTTTTTCACTTCGGGATCTGGAAAGGAGCTTGGGCCATGTTGCACGGCAGGTCCACATCGACCAATCATGAGCTATTGTAGGACTCGCAGCGAGATACCAAGATACCAAGATACCGATCCAGACAACCACTTGGTTGCATTGGAGAACTTGCATTGTACATATCTAGGGGTTTGATACGTGGGTATAGAGACTGTGACTGGCTGCTAGTAGTCATACTTTAACTACACACCCAAGGCCTCCATCCCCATTTCAACATGGGGTTTCCTTTACCAACTTGCCATGGAGCTGCTGCAACAGCGCATATACGTCTTCCTTCTCCCTCTAGCGGCCCATGAGACCTTCAACGAACTCGACACTGACATTCATGAGAGTCGCATGCTCAGCAAGAAACTCCAACACCTCATTTCCCCTCAATGGAGGATCGTCCCCACAACATTTGCCCAGAGCCGAGTCCTCCCCACCAACAGAATCAACACGGGCACCTTTCTCTAACAGGAAGCACAATAAAGGTTTGTACATCTCAAGATTTTCGTAGGCGGGGATATCCCTGGGTGGAGTATCCTCGGGTGGAGTATCTTCATGAGAAATAACCCGGCGATTAGTTTCTCAGAGTTGGGTTGATTGTGTAACCTGGCGGCATCCTTGATGCTAGCTCCGGCATCGAGCATCATCTTGAGGCATTCGAGGTCTCTTCCATATCTCAATGCCGAAAAAAGAGGCCTGACGGTCGACTGCGAACCAATCGTGGGTCTATTCACATCAACACCACCGGCGATGAGAAGCGAAAGTAGTTTTCGGCGATCTTGCCTGAGCTCCTCGGCGACGGATGCTTGCCCTTCTTGCTCTGCTTCTTCCATTTTGATAGTGTAGTCTTGGTCGAGGCAGAGGTCCACCATCCCTGCCCAGAATTGAGGCTCTACATCAAGCGAGGCATCCGCGCCGCGTTCGAGTAGTGCGATTGCGGGTTTGAACCTTTTTTTTGCTACCAGTGCTAGGAGAGCTGTTCGGCCCTCGCAGATTGCGTCGATTGGTACACCATGGTCGACTAGTCTATGGACGAGTTGACAGGCAACGGGAGTGTCTTCACAATGCACGACATAGTGAAGGGCAGAAACACGGTTGGGGTCCTGATACAAAGGAACCATCTCCGGGTGCTGAAGGAACATGTCGACTGCAGACAGCTTCCCGTGCTCGACAGCGCAGTAAAGACCCAGCCTTAGCTCCGCCGAATAATAAGCTCCTCGCTGGAGCAGAAGAGACAGAATGGGTTCACTGCTGTGGCAGACCGCAAAGTGCAGAGGATACCACAAGGAGAGAGGGTTTACATAAGGCCGCCTCTTACTGCAAAAGCAGAGTCGATATGCTTCGACGTCTAAACGTGCGCCATGATCAAGAAGCCACACCACCATGTCCTGGAAGTCGTTCTTTATCGCGAGGTGCAACGGCGCAGCATAATCGCGGCCGCTAGTCCAGCTCTCGTCGGGGGCTTTGCCATTGCTGTTGATATCTGCCCCGTAAGCGAGGGCGAGCTTCAGCGTGCTCAAGGAACCGCGTCTTGCAGCCCATCTAACACAGGATGCCCTAGAATTTTCGCAACGGATGTTGCCTTGGTAGAGAAGTGAGTTGAAGAGTCCGTGAAAGCTGTGGTTGACCCGAGCTAGGGAGGCAAGCTGCTGGCGGTCACAGAACTCGCTGATGGTTGTATAAAGTTCTGTCGGCAGTGAGGCGAAGGACATTTTGGGCTGTCTGGAGCATCAGGTTAGCCATATCGCGTCGCCGATCAGGGGTAGATATACTTGATGACTTGTATATTGCGTGGCTTTCAGCGTTCCTCTTTCCTCTTTTCTCTTGACGGAGGAAATTGAGGGATCGCCAAGTTTTGCTTTTCTTTCTTTTGATGTTGCAACGTCAGCCTGCCGGACGCTGAAGCAGACAGAAAAAGGGAACTAGTACCTACCCAATAATATCATCATGGCCCCGGCCCTTTTTAAATTCACCCCAACTTTGGGTAAGAGCTCATACGAGTTTTTCTGGTTCTTTATTTCTAAACGATCATACATTTAGACGTGCCATGGTAGAACTGGTGCCTGTGGAGGAACCCGACCCCTACAACCCCCACCCTCAGGCTTCAGCGTGCGAGCTCACCTTCCATCTCTTCCCGTAAGCTCTGCTTCTCACAACCTATTCCGTCCACAAGAACCTCGCGCTCGAGTACCTCTCTATTTTTCCATGGGCGCTGACACATACTGCGCCCTCTGCGGCGCGCTGGCAAGCGAACTATTTTGGCCGGACGAGTCTGAGTTCGAAGACGGGGAATTCTTCAACCCTTACGACATCAACATCATCTCTCGCGAGGACTGTGAATGGTTGGATAATGTTCGCATCCTCTCCGAGAATTCTGGCCTTCCTTCACTGGACAGGTGAGTACTTTGAACTGAACGATTGGCAGGATTAGCTTCCTGATCAATGATAGGGCATTTTTAAGCAGTAGAGTCAGAGGGCATGATGATTTTGGCCACTATAATAGAACAGACGGTGAAGTCTTTCCGACCGGGGACCTCTCAATTCAAACGTAAGAGGCAGCCCAACATCTTCAAGATAACCTTTCTAATCCATCAAAGCTATACCGACTCTCAGGAGGCAGCTCTCGCCTTTCCTGTCCATTCCGAATGCTACGACCAGCTCTGCATTGCTCTTGCGCCTGAGCCTGTGGACCTAGATGTACTCTACGCTACGTTTAAAGGCATCTGCGAGACAGGATATGCTTCCTCCCTCAACCTAGACTACGGGGCAGCTAAAAGATGCATGAGTCAATTCTGGGGCACCGGAGGAGGCACCGAGGACTTTGTCACTGCTCCGTCGACAGATACCGCGCTCCTCGAATTTTATCGTGCATTGATTCGAGACTCTCCACTGGCGGATGATCAAAACCCTCTCGTTGTCTCTGGAATAGGACCTGGGGCCGAGGGTGCCTCTGCCCCTGACCCCTTCTATAAGCTTAGTCCTGAGCTTGCGCTGCAGATCATGGATCTGCTAGACACGCCAAGCGTGCGTCGATGGAGGGCGTCATCCAGACCGATTGCCCGAATCACCCTTGGGAATGGTTTTCGGAGATCCCGGATCTATCACGATAAGCCATGGTTATACGACCTTTTCACCATTGAAAGTATGTCTAATCCAGGAATTGACTGGGGGTATGTGAATCAGAAGCTCGGCTCTGCCACTGCTCGATCCGAGAGAATCGCTTGGCAGCTAGAGGAACTACAGCGGGAGAGAAGAAATGCTTCTCGCAGACGAGGACGATCACCGCAAACGAACAACCATGACTACGGAATCCGCGACTGGAGTGATATGAACATAAAGCTTACGAATAGGAGACGAATCTGGAGCGTCATTTCCCAAGTTCTTGATCTATATTACCCGCGCAAGGCCGCTAAGGAGCGGGAGAACCGCGATCAGCCCCCCGTTCTGGTCGACGCCGTACTGTCATCCATACCTCAGTTGGTGTTACCTGAGCCGAGAAATACCTCTTCAAAGAAGATCGCCCTGTTTGAGAAATTTGACGACCTGGGAAGTGCCACGCCTACTATACTTGCGATTTGGACACAAAGAGGAGAGTTGGCAGATGTTCGAGTCCAGCAGCCGGGGTCAGACACCCAAGGAGGACTGCTCGAAGGACAGCGAGTTGAGAAGATACCCGTACCCAAAAACAGCTGGCTGACTGGTCTCATCATTTCAACGAAGCTGGATGAACGGGGCCACTTTCAAGAGCTCCCACGCCGCAGAATCGTCGGGCTCAAGTGCCTTTTCGGAAACGACCCGGTAGAGCATCACGCAGAGGACAACGGTGATTATCGCGTCCTGGTCGCCGCTCCTGACAATTTTGTCGTCGGCTTTTATATAACCACGTCCAATCTAGGAATCCTTTCAAGGCTGGCGCTCTTGGAACAGCCCATCTCTAAAGCTCCATCTCTTACAAATGGTCGTTTGCTGAAACAGGAGTCCTTGTCCGGAACGTCATCTCAGGAAGATGGGGACCAGATCGGTGCAAGTTTCGGTGGACAAATTGCCCAGTATATGTGGAAGGGGGAAAGACCGCCCAATTCATCTCTGGCACAGGGACCTTTGCGCAACTTCTTTGGACAAAAGAAGAAAAAGGACTTGATGCCGATGGAGGCACTGGTGTTTGGCCACAATGACAAGGAGCTATCGGAGATTGATGGCTTCTCGGCTGATGTTCTATTTGGAGGGTTCCAGGTCCATTACACAACTGGAAGGACGAGAACTATCGGTCCAGCCTGCCATGCTATGATGCGGCTTGATATCGACGGGAAAGGTGGAGAGCGCATAATCCAGGTTCATGTGTTGATGGATCATGTCTTTAGAAGCATGCGATTTGTAACAAATCGCGGACGCCAGTTGCTTCTCGGACAATGCATAGACGACGAATTCATGTTTGATGGCGAACGCACTGCGGTTACCCACAGGTTTCCGGAACAAGAAGAAGACGGAAAGCAGGGCATGGCGCTGGTGGGTATCTTTGGCTCTTGGGTTCAACCAGACCGTTTTCCGTCTTTTGTGGATATTTTCGGAACGTTCGCCTCGCCTAAAAGCTCAAAAGAGGTGCCGACGTCCGAGACGTCCATCAAGACAGATGCGGGCGAACTCTCCTGGGTGCCTGACTCACCACCGTCGTCTATGGCAGAAGTCGGCCCAGTGTTTGGGGAGACCGATGGCATCCAGCGTTTCTTCGAAGCATCTACTCATATCCCGGGCGACCACAGTGTTGTATCTTGGCTGGACTGCAGTCGACCTCTCGCAAGAATCAGAGCTACGATGTATCACAAGTCAAAGGGCCCGCCAATATCCGGGTTGCTATTCGAATATGCAGATGGCGGCCGAGCTTCCTTTGGCCCATCATCAATCCAACCGCTGGAAGGAAAATGGCCGCAAGGGACGAGATCGACCTTTTTCTCGGGCTCGACTGGCCCGACGCCCAAGGGCTTGTACTTTTCACAAACGACATTCGATGTCAAAGGAGCTCACCTGAAGACGTTGAACCTCTGGCTTGACAATAGCCAGAATCTGACGGGTATGCAATTCGTCACCACCCAGGGAGTTGGAAGTAAGCTGTGGGGATCTTGTAAGGGCGCGTCCACTTCTGAGATTGAATTTGCCGAGGTAGGAAAAGACGAAGGGATTTTGGGGTTGAAGTTCTTTCTTGATAGCAGAGGCAGACCCGAGCTAGGCGCCATGGTTGTTGTGGCGATCCAAGCTTTGGGCAATGGAAATCAAGAAGCTTTGTCCAAGGCGATAAAATTAACTTCTGAAGATAGGAGTCGAGAGGCTTCAGGAAATGGAGGAGAGAGAGTCTTGGACGAGGGACGTGGAAGGGGAAGAGGCCGGGGTAGAGGCCGAAACAGAGGTCGAGGGAGGGGTCGAGGTCGAGGCCGAGGAGGAGCTTTGGATAACGGGAGTGGAGGGGCTCTGGACAATGGGAGAGACGAGACCCTGGATAATGGGAGAGAGGAGGCTTTGGACGAGGAGAGAGAGGGATCATCGCATAGAGGAAGGG
>JAADYS010003471.1:0-10555 GCA_012931995.1 Fusarium albosuccineum
CAATGAGTGCTCAAGACTCTGCCTCCTCCTCTGCTCCATCCTCCGCGACAAACAGTACCACGTCCACCGCTGTCGCTAGCCAAGATGCCCCGGGACGACAGCCCTCCTCCTCCCCCCCCCGTTCCGCCGAACTCGCCGGTGCAAAGATAAGCCTGCGCAAGTCGCTGCGCAGCTTCCCCGACTTCCCTATTCCGGGTATCAACTTTGTCGATATTATGCCCCTCTTCGCCGACCCAACCGTCCATGCCACCCTCGTCAACGCTCTTGAGTTGCAGATCGCCGAGGCCTTCCCGACCAAACCCGATGTGATTGTTGGTCTTGATGCCCGCGGCTTCCTCTTTGGCCCTGGCCTTGCGCTCCGCCTCGGGGTGTCTTTTGCGGCTGTTCGCAAGAAGGGAAAGCTTCCTGGACCTTGCGCCACTGCCGAGTACGTCAAGGAGTACGGCAAAGATTTCTTCCAGATGCAGCAAGACGCTGTCAGCGAGGGCCAAAAGGTCCTTATCGTAGACGATATCATTGCCACGGGTGAGTCAAGCCGCCCACAATTGCATCACACATAGCGTACCCGGGACCCTCACTGACGTGCTTTATAGGTGGCTCCGCGAAGGCTGCCGCCGAACTTGTCCATCAGCTCAAGGGTGAGGTTGTTGGATATCTGTTTATTCTCGAGATTCCCGGCCTTGATGGCCGGGACAAGCTCGGCTCCGCCCCCACTAAGATTCTTCTCGAAGACGCTTAGTTGGCGGATGTCCTGCTTCCTCTTCTTCGATCCCGTTTCTAGCGATCATTCGATACCGGGCCATAGATCGACGTCGACGAACTCATAGTGCGTGTCACGCGGCGACGCGGACATGGGGATTCTGCTCGAAATTCCGAGTCTTTCGTAATCTGTTTTGTTCTTGAGCTTGAATCGTCCGTTGTGGCCCTGGCCAGACTTTGGGTCATTTTTCCTATTTGTTGAGATCTTACACTGGTTGGCGTTTTAGTGGATGGCCTTTATTGACTCAATGACAACAAAAGTCTTTTTTGGGTGCGCGCATATAGAAGGGGATTTGGAGGGCACATTGATATAACTACAAGATCTCAGCCCTAATTTCGAAATGATTTCAACAGTCTTCATTCACCATCACGGCCAAAGATTTTCCTCGTCCCGATGAACAGGACATTGCAGGTGAAGCATGTCCTTGGCATTGCAAATCTTTCTCGACACACGCCGCTGGCTACACTGATCTTAAACAGATTCCTCAATATGTCTTGCTCCCCTGAATCAAGACTCAAACTCCACGATGTCTATCCGTCCGTACCCACCCACGCTATTGGAAAATGCTTCGTGTAACCCTTTGCGACACAAATGCAACCACAATACAAACTCCGAGACATGCATGATCTACGTTACAAAACAATGGCGTTCTCAACCAACATCCCCTGACTCTCGACCACGTACTTACGACGCATCCCCACGCCTTGAGCCTCGCCAAATCGTCCATAATCTCCATGGGCACCACGCATGAGCACCATGGGAATACCGTGTAGTCGCTCCATGCCCTTGGGGGTCAACTGTCCCAGCGTCAGTAGCGGACGCACCATATCATCTGGGCCGTCTTGAGAATCATCATCGTCTGCGTGACCCTCATCTACAACAATTACAATCTGTAGCGAATCTGGTCCCAGAGAGAAGGTTGGAACACGCTCCAGCTTTTCACTGAAGGAGCAGCCACCACGGCGCATGACAATAACCTGGTGTTGGCGAGATGCAGATTCAGGTAGTGTGACATCACAAGCCTGGCCAGCGAGGAAGACGGTTTTCCAAGGAAAATTGACGACGGGGTTCCGGGAGTTGAAATTTGGCGAGCCAGTGACCGGAGTGTCGACGATGGCAGGCATGGGGAAAGCGCCCGGGCCGGTCGCCGTGTATGCCGACCACCGGAGTATGGTGGGGCCGGGCTCCGACTCCGACTCGGGAAGGTCGGTGTAAGTGGGTTCGAAGACGGAACTTACGGCACGGAGCAGCGATTTGAGGAGAGATTCTGAGGCAATGGGCGCGGAGCTAGCTACAGCCTCGCTGGATGCGTTGACACCGTCGGCGGGCGCTGGCGCACTGGTGTTCTGCTTGTTCGGTGCGCCTCGGAGGAGGTTGATCTCGACCACATCCTTGCGCCGGATACACGTGAAAGCTTCGTCTTTGAAGTGTCGCACATGTTCCGCGTGGAAGAAAACGTTCTCGTGGCGCCCAAGCTCCCTACTTGCGGCGTGGGTGATTCTCCAAATCTGGTCTGGGAGCTCGCCGTCCTGCTGCCGCTCCAGTTGGAATCGCATACCCTCGAGGTTGCGAACTGTCGGCCCATTGTGAGTGTACCATACGAGCGATGTTCCGAAACGCGAGACGAGGGAGCTGGCGGCATCACTTGCTGGAAATTCTATCCATGACATGACACGCTCAACAGGTGCAATGCAGGTACCATTCGGCGGTAGCATTGTCTGAGGCAATGTCCAGGGGAAGAGTGTGTAGTTGGTTTTGGCTTTATAGCGCGTCACACGCCCCTTCGTCTTATCTATTAGCTCGATAGTCTCAAGGGGACCGTGTATGTTGGGCGTATTGTGCAAGTCGACGAACCGCGCAACGTTGAATAGATCCTGCCGAGCTGCTGTCGCTGACCCAGTGAGCCCGGCAATAGGAGATACAGGGCATGAGTTCGTATAATTCTCATCATAATACTTATATACAGTGACATCGTGTTTTGTAACAGGACGACGTATGGCGGGATTTGACTGACTGCGTTGTTTGGGAATGATGAGAGGGTGGCCTTCTGTCGAGAAAACATAGGCGGCGTCGACTTTGTTAAGCGCATGGTCGGGATCGAAGAGAAGGTACATATACTTTGTCGTTTCACCGAGGAAGAAGCTTTCCATCCGATCTGACTTTTCTCCAGTGCGAACGTCCTGGAGGCCAGCCCATCCGCAGGGTACGTAACACCGTCGCTCAATGTCTTTGAGAACCATCTCCCCAACATATAGATACCATGGATCTTTTGTGGCACGGTAAATATAGTATGTCGACTCGATGAATTCAGGACGGCCTGGCCACCAACCAAGGCCCTGGTCAACATTATTTTCACGGACCGACCAACGCTCGGGGAGAGCGGCGTAACGTGTCCACAGGGCGGTATAAACGAGGTTTGCTTCGATTGCTTCATCGACCTCGCCAGCCATAGCCAAAAGACCAGGATAGAAGGCCCCTAGGCTATCAATCCACATGGTATATGGCTGACCGGTAGCGCGGTGATTGTTCGAGTAGTATGGATGATGGCTCCTATCAGTGTAGAGGTACCTCTTGACGGCAGCGTGAGCCTGGTGCCAGGCCTCCAAGAAGGCATCAGAGGACTGCAGTTCTGTGGGCAGAGGAGGATGTATAGAATTTGGGTCCAACCAGCCGGTGCTGCTTTGTCGGTGAGACGTCGATGCATTTGGCATGTCATGTCCCGCGAGTAAGATGTGGCTCTTCAGAGCGTACTCAAAGAAGCTGTCCATGCCAGCACCAATCCCAGCATGCGGGCCAATCCATTGCCCGCGCTCCGCGTCGATACCGTTGCCGATGAGGCCGATTTCGCTCCTCCGCCCCCAGACCGCCCAGAAAGCCCGTTTGGCTGCTAGCTCAAACCGAGGATCCCCAGACAAACGACTGAGGACGGTGAACTCAAGAGTTAGACTCCCGGCTCCAGCACTACATGTCTCCGTGATCTCCTCTGAAACGACCTCTGGGGGCTCATCGTCACTAGCGTCGCGGTGGAGAGGGGAATTGGTGTAGAAGGGGATGCCGTGTCGAAGATTGACTCGAGGGTATGGGATACCTGTATCCGTGTAGAAAGCAGGAAGAAGTCTCTGGCCAAGATCGAGCGCAAGCCTCAGGAGTTGTCCGTCGTATTTGAAGCCATTCTGCCATGATATCGGCACCAATTCCAGAGGGTCCCCAGCCTCATTTACGCCGGTCTGCTGCACATTGTATCCAGCAATGGGTAGCTCGCCGATAGCAAAGAGGTGTGCACTGAGAAGACCACCAAGTCCGCGGATAACTGTTTCAAAGACTTGGACCTTGCTGTCTAGATCGAACCCGAAAGCCCGGAGCCCTTGACCTGATACGCCTGGTCGTCCGTCGCCATAATGCCTAACGAACTGTGCCACTCCATCCTGAAAGTCGCTTAGCGCTTGCGACCCCGTGTACGATCCATCTTCAGGTCCTCCGGCGAGGATGGCGAGGGTGGATAAGCTGTCGATGAGAGTGAGGGAGTAATTCCCCAAGGCGTCGTTGAGCCCAATGTGGGCGGGGTTGTCTCGATCTCGGGTCAGAGGTGCACACGTTAGAGGTCGAAGCTTCACAAACGACATTAGCTGATGTGACCATCGAGTTGATCGCAGAGATAGCGCGTAACTTACCTCATCCTCGGGGAACGCATGGTTCATGTAGTTGCTGAAGCCATGGTAGAACATGTCCACTGTGTCTTGACGCAGCCGCGCGAGGCGATCTTGCCGCATTGCTTGTGCCGTCCATGATAGCACAGCGCATATCAGGAGTAGGACGGTGGCCGGCGACATCCTGTTCTTTATGTCATGAAGACGCAACCCCTATGAGACTGGCCAAGGTGCGATGGCGCTCGAGAGCTGCTGGGCTCATCGAGATTGGCCGTAGGATACCGAAGCCGAGGGGGTCGCATGTAGCAATTGAAACAATCGCCTTGAGTCTCGCGCGCGACGGGCGCCCGGCGTCGGTCTCTGGAGATTTAGAGGAGACAACCACCAGTGAGGACTTGGCTACCTAGTGATATTGACCGTTGTCATCATCTCGGTAGCGCCACATCTGGAGGGCTGTGGCTGGTGCCTGTCTGTGGCTAGTAGGTACCTACATGAAGTACCAACCTGCCTGCCTAGGTAGGTACCCAGGAGGTAAGGTAGGCAGACACCGCCTTCCTCAACGATGAACTCATTGTTCTTGATGCCTCACATACTTATACGGCAATATATCTTTCCAATAGCAACGTATCATTCCAGCCCAGACAGGAACATGAAATCCCCAGCTCAGCCGCATGTTATTCCGACATCAAGTAGACTAGTGGGTTTGCCTGGATCTCTACTATTCAGCACCTAATCTCCACCTCTTCACTGTTAGGGCTCTCGACTGCCCGTCATTCATTGCCTTGCCTTCGTCGAAAGATCCTTGTCTTCTCCGAGGCAAAAAGCCCCCCGAGTCCCCGAGCACCGCACGACGAGATGGAGGGTCAAGATGCGGATCGTGCGTCTCATCCCTGGCATTCAAGCGGAAGCGCCAACAATAGACCCCCCGGCCAAGCTTCAGTGTATTACCCTTTGGCTAACCATCGTTCAGCGTCAAGCGGCAACACACGCCATTCCACCATAGCCGAGTGCTACACAGCGTTGGCTGTGACTTGATCAACTCGATGGAACAGTGTTAAGCGCGTTCTATTTAGCGGCCATCGAATTGTATCACTTCCATCACACGCGCGGGCGGCTCTCCTGCGGCGTGGTTGGCATGAGGCGCCCACCCATCCGTCGACAGTGAGTGTTGGTCGTGGGTGGAAGCCTTTGTATTGATACATCTTGTCTGCGCTTCGAACATTGAAACAGGATCAGATCAGTCCCCACCTAAGCTCCATCGAAGATCCTCCACTCCACGGTCAACGACAAGCCACGCGGAGCCTGATCGGTGATGGCAGCTTCCTAGCGCGTCATTAGCATTCAGTCTTCCGCCCTGGTTTGTTTAGGGCCGTTGCCTCTCAGGATGATTACGGAGCACCACGTCGGGTTTGCTGGCCGAAGCCCCCGAGGCAAGATAAACTACGAATGCATTGTTCCCCGAACAACACCTGCTTCCAGTTCGACAACTCTGGACTGCGTCTTGTTGGGCGATAGCGGTGTGCCTGTGTTGGTCAACAAGGCCCGAATCTTCTGCATCTCTTATGTCACTCCACCAATGTGTGCTTCCCTGGCGATCTTCCTGCCTATCTCAGCCAAGGACCGTCTCTGTCACAAATTGTGGTAGATACCCGCATCTAGCAGGCTGCAGTTGCGGCAGCCTTCTGGACTAGTTTCGATTTCGGACCTTGTTTCGTCCAACCCACGGTGCCTCTCTTCGTTCTGTCAACCCTACCATCCCCCTTGGCTCACTTGACCCGATTCTGCTGATCAACTTCTGTTAACATGGCGAAGAACTCGATGTTACCAGTAATCTGTGATATCATTGGGTTGCTATAGATGATACCCCCCGCGGAACCGCTGGGTCCTACCACCTTCCCTCGGAACGAGGTGGGCATTTTTGCTCAACCCTGATTAACGTTTGTGCCGGTATTAGATGCACCGCAGTCGAGTCATCTTTTCCCCCAAAGCCTCTGTCAAACGAGTACCTACCTATTCAGAACAACTTTGCCAGCTCGCCGAAATGTCATGCACCATACTGCAGAACCAACGTCGTGCACTATCAACAGCGCAATCTGAGCACTCAGTGGCCCGGTTCAAGCATGTCGAGGCGGTCCCGATTGTACGGCTGTCGTTTCTCACCTACATGAGTCTGGTGTGATACAATGACAACACTCGGCATTGGCTTGAAACCATTTTGCTCCGTGGCGCAGCACACGTTGTTACCCTCACTTCTGCATCAAAGGACGAACCAGGGCTGCCTGCAGTGCCGCCGAGGATGGATGCGCAGGTGTCGCTCGCGATGTGCTTCCACCTCTAGAATTAGCTTGCTGAGCCTTGGCTTCCTCCGCATTCGAGGGAACAATGGCACAACTTATTCACCATCCTATTGTGAGACGTTTTTGTCCAGCAGCCTAGTCTAGCTTCCCCACAAGGGCACGGAGACTATTTAGGCTGTCCTCGGAATATGCCGTCCATTATGTACACATCAGTCGGCTCTGCTCTAGGCTACTGACGGTTGGAGCTGGACTACTCTGTATGGCGTCTCATCGATCTCCCTCCGTCACGCGCCATTACGTCCTGTAGAAGAGACAGGAAACGAACCAAACCAAACCAAACGGAGCGGAAACTCGGGCGGGCGGCGGCGCTGAACGCTTCGCAGCACACCCAACCCTAGCATTGCCGAACTGTCAAACGGCGTGATCTGCATCGGGGGCTAAGCCTGGATCCCTGACGGCTAGGGCGTCCGCGGATGGAGCCACTAGTTTAGGCTCTAGGCGACCCCATCGAGCTTGTCTGGACACCCTCCCGGTCTCGCTGGCGACAAATGAACCCTTGCCAACCTGACCGGCTGCATGCAACTTGCAGCGAAAATCAAATTTACTTGATGCGCAATTTTCCAGACTGTCGGGACCGCATACCTGGACAAAGTCTCTCAATACGAGGTTGAGTTGTCTCACTCGCGCTCGACATGTGCCGTGCCCGCCGCCCCCTTTCTGATCCCCCCTGCTCTCGTCATAACACGCCACTGAGTTCAGCTCTGAATCGCCAATCTCAAGGCCCCTCAACCCGTGCGTTGCGGAATTATCGACCCCAGACTTTATTCGAAGCCACCCAAGATCACTTGACTTTTCACGTGCAAAGACAGAATGGTATCTCAGGCGCAGTGTAGACTTCCAGGGACCATTGAAGGCTCAGCGCGACAGCGGCAATGCTAGCTGCCTTCCTACTCATGTGGACTCTACGGCATTGCTAGGCTGAGCGTGCTATTATCACTTTCTCAGAAGTTGAAACGCGACCACAACCATTAAATGACTGGAAGGATAACATCAAACCACCAACGTATCGCTCTACTCGGAAAATCACGCCATAGTCTTTACGGGCTCTATCTAACAGTACGTCTTTGGGGGTATATGGAATATTTCTCATACGGTTCGCAACCATCCGGAATGACAGGGAATATGGGTAGAAAACAACGAGTGTGGGCTCTTCGTCGAGAAGATGAAGCAATCTAAAACGGTATCCAGCAGGGGAAAACACTTAACCACCTAATTCCAACCACCTTGCGCCATGAAACCTCCAGCCTCATGATCCTCTGCGCCCCCCATACATCGGCTGTGATGCCGGACTCATCCTCATCATTGGTTGCATGCGGTCGTTTCGTTGACCCATAACCCCGGGCTCAATCTTCATCTGCTGATCCCATAACTGGATGTCCATCATGTTGTTAGGACCAGCAGATGCGTCGTCCTCGAGTTTGAAGTTGGGGCCGCCGCCATGCACCTGGTTGATTACATCGTCCTCATTTGTTCCAATACTCATCATTTCGTCATTCATTGGAATGTCGGTGTCATCAGTACCGCGAGCACCAGAGCGTTTCCTTGTTGACACTGACTTGTGCCGTCGTCGAATATTGGCATCACCGTGAATGTCCATGTATAGACCCTCTTCAAGCTTCAAGTCGTTGACAACCTTGACTTCAACATCGCTGGCGCTTAATCGCATGTTTCGAGAGCCTCCCATTTCAATGAATGTCTCCAGAATCAACTGGTAGCGCGACTTCTCGACTCTCATCCAAGCTTCACGGAGCAACTCCTCCTGAAGTAGTAATTAGCGAAAACCCCAAGAGTACTGTCGTTGGCGAGGAACTTACATCTTTTGGAATCCAATCATAGTACTTGGACCGGCCGCGCTTGAACTTCATTTGCAGCATTTCCTTTCCAGGGCATTTGTGGAACCGCTCCTTGAAATCATTCTGAATGCTCTCCCACATGTCCTGCCCCTTTTGGTTGCGGTGCTGCCATCGAGAGTCGAAGATGCAGCGTTCCTCTTCAGGACAACTGCTTTTGAGGCTGGGTGGGACCTCCTGCCCGAAGCAGTTCTTGTGCTCGTCGAGAGGATCTTCTGCCGCGATGTTCCGAGCAATGCCAGGTCGCTTGGATTGGCGCTTCTTGACTCGACCAGGAGCTTGCAGAGCAGAGCGCCTCCGAGGCGATCCGCCCACGGAGCGTGGCACCTCAGCAGGAAGGCTACGCATGCCTTGATCATCCACGCTGGATCGACGTTGACGAAACTGAGGAGGCTGTGTCTCGTTCAAATGCGGCGCGGGGGGCATCTCGCGTTGATGGATGCCCATTTGCATATGCTGGTTGTCTCGAATCATCATGTGGTTTTGGTGATCGACATGAGCTCCTACATTGAGGTAGTAGGGCTGGTTCATGGTTTGCGGTTCAGGTCCGTTGGACACGCCAAAAGCGCCCATGTAGGGCTCAGGCGGCCCTGGAGTGCGGCGTCCGTCATGAACATAGTTGTTGGCGTCAAGAAACTCCTGGGCTACCGGCGGCTGTGCTGTCATAGGCGAACTTGTTTGAGGGGACTGGCCGTTGACGTCGAATTGCCCTGTCCACTGTTGGTGGTACATCTTGGAGCTTCCTGGAGGGGTGGGCTGCTGGTTAGGAGTGGTTGGGGGAGGCGGATACTGGTGTGCAATTTTGGACACCTGGTGCAGAGGAGGAGATCCAGCGACTGAAATGGGAGTCAAAAGATTCGAATCGCACTGGCCAGGGATGCTGTTGAAAGAGGACGAGACCTGTTTTCGGAGATGAGTCTTGTCACCACTACCGACCAGGGAGGAGGGGTTTGGGTGCGGCTAGCCTGAGACCCCTCCAGAGAAAGAACTCACAGTTGCGTATGGTGTTAAATCGGGGTAAGGAGATTCCGGTAGTGTAGCAGAGGTGGTTGAGGCAGCGTCGTGCAAGCTTGAAGCTCCCGAGAGACCATCCGGATGGGGTAGACCTGGGGCAATATATTGCTGCTCAACCATGATCATGTGGGTATCACGCTGAGGTTTTGGACGGCTGTCGTCCAAAGAGGCCGGGTTATCAGCGAGGCTGGGGGATATAATGATTTTGCGAGAAGTGTTGGATGGCCGTTGATATCGTGGCGACAAGTGGGAGATTCTGTCTGAGACTCGCGCATTTATGGTCAAAGATTGAAGTGCTCTAGGATGACATCAAGACCTGGCGAGGCAGATAGAAGCAGAAGAGGACGGGATGGGATTCAGCCTTTCCTGGTCGCGGCCGCTTTTTGAAGACCTGAATGTCCAAAGATCGAGACCAAGGGCAAGGGCAAGAAGAACAGGTTGAGAGAGAGCCTTGTGGGGATGCAGACGGCCCGGCCTCTTTGTATAAATGGTGTTTGGAGGTGAAGAACAGTGGAGTGCAGATCGACCGAGCTTGCTGTAGTGTAGGTAGGTTTGCAGGGAGGTCAAGAGCACAAAGTACCTGGACATTCTTGGAGAGCAGCGATATTAACAAGCCCAGGGATCTCTGGAGAGACAGACCTGGTCGGCCAGAGGCAGGGGGGCGAACGGGGGAGACCGGGGTGTTAACAGAGGGGATTGAGCCCCAAGGTACGGCCTTGCAATGCCACAGGCGCAATAAGAGGCAGGGCAGTGGAGGAGGACCTTGCCAAGGTACTTGAACTGTCGTGCATAAAGATAGCCGCCGAGGGTCTGAAGCAGAGACTGAGATGGGCTGGGAATAGAGAAAGACTAAAGGACAGAGGACGTGCATGCCAGTGGAGATGGGCTGGGATGGAGGGGAGCGCGGCTTGTTGAAGGGTGTGAGAG
>JAADYS010003509.1:0-17714 GCA_012931995.1 Fusarium albosuccineum
GGGTTGGAGAGATCGGCGGGGGTCGCTTTCGAGGGCGGAGGAGCGTATTTGGGAGGTTTTGCCTGGAAGAAGGAGCGGATGGAGAGCTGAGCGGGCTTGGTTGACGGTAGCGACATGTTGGCGTCGGTGATTTCGAGGTTGGAGAGTAGGTATGGTTGTTGGGCGAAGTGGGAGACAAGGGATGTGGAGAAGGAAAAGGAGAGCAAGGCAGGGGAGGCGAGGCTACAGCTCGACTTAAGGCCGTCTCAGCCACACGAGCCAGAGGAAAGCAGAGCAGCTGAGTAAAGAGTGAAGGTTTTTATGTTTCCGTCGAGTTGTCCAGAGCAGAGCAGTAGCATCTGGACAAGAAGCTCCAACAACCGTCTGGAACTGGAAAGGCACTAGCGCGGGCATGTACTGTACGGCACCACGATAGTCATCCAATCAATGGCCCGAGGTGGCTGGATCGCTGAGTGGTACTGTACATAGACGGCAAAAGGGAGTCGACGAGCCAATCCCACGTGAGAATGCTAAATCGAGGGGGATCGCCATTCGCAGAGGGGAATAGCGATGGCTGAAATTAGAAGCGCGGAATGCGTCAACTCCATGTGCTGCACATAAGTTATGTGTCCCCGCCCCCTGAAAGTTGCGAGGCATGTGGTCGAGTTGACGTATTCTCTCGGGGACTTGGGGAGGTACGACTAAGACCGGCACATACCTACTCAGCCAAGGATGAAAGAAGGCAATGCCCTGCTTGGGTTATAATGACATTCACTCTACCTTGTCAAGCGCCTGCGCAGCATTTGAGGTCAACAGAAAGGTACCGGTTGAAAAGCCCGGGCTGGAGTGCCTAGAAAGTTTTAGGGGGTTGCTGTTAGGTGGTTTCCATACTAACAGCAGAGTTTGGGTGATATCAGCGCCCAGAGATGCGACAGTATGAGCTAGGCCATTCGGAAATAAACTTCCACAGCTTCCAGGTACACGCAGAATCTGACAAGTTGTCCTTTGATCTTTTTCCTCTTTGAAACGACAAGGTATTTGAGAGGCTGTTCTGGGCTGTACAGTAGTCACTGACCCCGGAGGACAAAAAGATATGCAACCTAGCAGCTGGGTAGATGTGGCTATGGATATATTCCCTAAATTGCCCTGATCTTTGGTCTGGGTTTATTTCAATTGTTCTATCATTGTCTATAGACCTTGGTGTAGACTGTGGTCCTGATTCTTCCTAAACATTGATAGCCTTGGATTTACTACATAGCAAAAATAGATGTTTTCTTCACCATGACCAAAACCGTGTGTGTAGCTGGCTGCCGCTGCCGCTGCCGTTGCCCGCTGCTGGCGGTGGTGTTGCTTGGCCCGTCACCACCTGGGCCCGTTGATTTTCCCTTCCGAACAGTGGCACTTGCGCGCTGAGGCTCGGTCTCTCCAGAGCCAATTTCCCCCCCTTCACTCCGTCCCGTCACCTCTTGTCCAACAAGTCCCTGAAATTCTTCCGCTATTGTCGCTCCGGGGCGATCTTTCTTGTCTTGCTCTTGTTTTTTTCTTCTTATTGTTTCCCCTCGGTCCCAATCACAAGCCAGGAAAGCCCGTCGCTCACATTCTCTCATGCGCTTCAGTGCAAACGGGCTGGGAAAAAATAAACGGAAGCCTCAATCAAACGGCCATTGTCATTGTCATTGTCATTGTCGTCTCACTTTTTGATTGACAACCTCTGTTTTCTTGCAAATCGAATTGGCTTTACCATTTCCCAATCTTACTCTCTTCTTTTAAATCTTTTCCCTCTTTGCATCGAGGCTTAATATCAAGTTCTCTTCCGTGATTCCCCAGCAACTTTTTTTTCTTTTACCCTTTACAACTCTACCCCAGCCGGAATTCCGTCCACACACCCCCCCTCCTCCCGGTAAGCTCCTCGGCATCATCACACGATTCCAGTTACACACCCTCCGCTGGACAAATTCGTCGGCCCTGGCTCGGATTCTGGCTCTCGCGCGACATCATGGATGCTAGCACGGGCAGGGCGGGCGTCATCCGCTCTCGTGATGATGCTGGTAATATGGACAAGTTGGTAAGTAATCATTTGGCCCTTGAATATTCAACTCTCTGCGGTGCCCTTGACGAGGATACCCGCGAGAAACCGCCGTCTTGTCCGTGGCGATGGACTACCACTGCGACTCCTATCGAAGCGCCGCCGCATTGGGAATCCCCTCAGCCATCTGATCAAGATAATCATATGAGCGCGCGGCTAATACTCAGCGTTACTAGGCGCATGCTGTACTGGACGATGTGCTTTACAACATTCTTTGCGACCTGTTGATGAAGACGCACCGCGAGGAAAAGACGGCGAAAGCCACTACTGCTGCCATTCGAGTTGAGAAGCTGGCATCCGATGCGTCCGATAGCTCGACCCCCGACTCGAAACCCGACGTACGGATCGAGACAGATGCTGCCATTTACGAGGATGGCAAGGTGCTGCTCAAGGGCAACCCCCTCAAGACGACCGCCGAAATCCTATGCCCCCGATGTCATCTCCCTCGGCTCCTCTATCCGACCGACGGCAAAGGGGCACAGAAGCCCGACCCGAGCATCATCTACTGCAAGAAGCACCCTTATATCGACAAACCTGGATGCGATATCTACGGTCAGAGCTGGGTTGGCCCAGGTCCCGGCCGTGGCAAGAAGAAGAAGGACATGGAAAAGAAGGACAACACAGATTCTCCGACACCCGAACAACGACCACCCAACGTCTTGTCATTTCCCTCAGCTACCTGCAGCAAGTGCAAGCGCTGCATTCTTGTCACCCGACTCAACAACCATATGGGCTCGTGCATTGGCAACAGTGGTCGGAATGCCAGTCGAGCTGCGGCGCAGAAGCTGAGCAACGGCGGATCCCAAAACGATCCGACACCTCCCTCATCGCAAAAAGCAACACCCGCGCCGGGCTCTCGCGCTTCCAGCCCCAAGAAGCGCGACGCTAGCGAGGAGGAGGAAGAGTCGGAGAATAGCCACAAGAAGAAGAAGCTCAAGCCCACGTCAGTCACCAAGAAGGTGATTCTCAAGACAAAGCCCAACCTCAAGAAAGAAAAGACGAAGGGCCTGTCATCGCTGAGTCAAGAGCAGAAGGCTGATTACACAAACGGCGACTCGGTGGAGGTGGCACCCAAGAAGGTTGTGTCTAAGGGTATCAGTCCTGTCAAGAAGCTCAAGATGAACAAACCACCCCTGGGTTCGCCTAAGCCTAAGGTCAATCATATTCGAGAGGCGACGGGAGAATCAGAGTCTTCAGATACCCTCTCGTCGCCTCCTCAGTAGGACACTGACGACTGATGTTTGGTTTGAACCTAGCATGTTTGGTGACGAATAGCAGGTCAGCTTCGTCGCCACGCCTTGGGGGGTTTCTTTTCGGCGCTGGTCTAGCAATTCCCGGTCAACATGTTATGGTTGGATACGGATAGAGGCAGGCAGCACGTCGCGCGATCAGGGGGTGCAAACGGGAGGCTTTCTGCTTGCTTTTGCTTCTCGAGGTCATCATTTCTTACTGTATTATTCTCACAAACGCACTGCATTGGAACGGCGGTTTGGTTGGCTAGGCTCACCGGGACCAGATACTCACAGCATCCACGGAAAAGGGACCGGGGCGTTTTTGGAGTCTTACGTACAAGAATGGATAAATTTTCACGAAACTTGATGTGAATCTAGCACCCATGCGATGTGATGTTATGTGATGTGATGTATGTCGGTGCAAAATTGATCAAGATGATAACCTGCCTCTCTTTACTCCTCAACGCCCGGCATATATGTAATCCAAAAAGTTCTATCCCGCCCTATGCCATGTCGTTTACTTTGTCGGCCTAGATCTGCTCCTCCTCCTCCGAAACGCGAGCCTTGACAATCTTGACATCCTCAACGGGCCGATCCTCGGGCCCCGTCTTGACCATGCCCATCCTCCGGACGGTGCCCATACCGGACTTGACCCTCCCAAAGATGGTGTGCTTGCCATCGAGCCAGGGCGTCGGTGCGAGGGTGACAAAGAACTGCGAGCCGTTGGTGTTGGGACCGGCGTTGGCCATGCTTAGGATGCCGGCGCCCGTGTGCTTCAGGCCCGGGTCAATCTCGTCCTCGAACTTGTCGCCGTAGATGGAAGTCCCTCCTCGACCGGTGCCGGTGGGGTCGCCGCCCTGGATCATGAAGTTGGGGATGATGCGGTGGAAGACGGTGCTGTCGTAGTAGCCTCGGCGGACGAGGGTTGTGAAGTTGTTGCAGGTTTTGGGCGCGTGGTTGGTGTAGAGCTCGAGGACGAGGGAGCCCTGCTATGGAGTCAGTAGGTAGCTCGTGATTACACGGCGACGATGCTGGGCCGGAGTACATACCATTGTGGTCTCCAGCACAATGTTGGTTGTCATGATTGCTTGGGTATATCGGTATGCAAGCAGGAGGGACCGAGGGGCACAAGTTCGATCAACAAGGCTCGCACATTTTCCTCCAAGGCTCCGACAGCGATAGCGATAGCGCTGTTAGCTCGGCCGTAGCTGAGCGATTGGCCACTAGCAAAGTCGGGGGTTGCAGGGGGCTCCCACCCTGAAATGATGCCCTAGGCCTCAGCCTCAGGTCCTGTTCCCTTTTTGGGCAATCCTTCAACAGACGTCATCGTAGCCTTGGACTTGCACCTCGAGGAACAGTTTCTTATGTATACAGAGTTTCGTTCAAAAGCCTTTTCCACACAAGGCTGCACCCCCTTGACCGGATAACTACCTATCTGCAACGAGATGGGGTAGGCCCAAACACTGCGTTACACTCCAAATACACTCTCACTTGTGGCCTTGGAACAGCAGCAAAGACATGGCCGAAAACACCACAGGCGAGATCCCCCTCGAGGGCTCCCTTGACGCTTTAAACACGACCCTGGACAGAGAATTCGGCTGGCGTTCTGCCTTTGAGTACATGCAGGACCTCGACTTTCTCCTTCTCGAGCTCAAACTTGTCTTCAGCGCCATCGGCATCATCTACCTCGGCGCCCATGCTGCGCTCCGCCGACCTCCCTCTGCGGCGCCCGCCAAGAAGAAACCGGGTGACAAGCATGAGGACGACGAGCGCTTCGCCCAGGGCCTGGAGCCGTCCGACGCTATCATGTTTCCGCTCATGGCCGCCTTTGTCCTCGTTGGCCTATACTACCTGATCCAGTGGCTCCAAGATCCCAATATTCTCAACAAGATTCTACGCTGGTACATGTCTACCATGTCCATCGCGAGCTTACTGTCTCTCTACGCCCATGGCATCGAGTTGCTCACGGGCATGGTGTTTCCGAGATACTGGCGCGGGCGGGATGGCTCGTTGAGGGCCGTGGACCAAAAGACGAGGTCGGTTCAAGTGTGCGATCATGCGGGCAACCCAACAACAGCGGCTTCAGCGACAGGTAACCCATTCCCGGGACCTCTGGCCTGGTTGGCCTGCTCCGAGAAAGCCCGCAAGGCTGGTTGGGAGCTCCGTGGCCTCTTGACTCGACACTGGGTCATCAAGCTCTTTATCCATGGCATGGGCAAGGAGGAGGGCAAGATCAAGTTTGCGCACATGGCAGCAATGCTTATGGCCTTGGCTACAGCGCTGATCTATTCGTCCACCACCTCGCCTCTCCTGGCCAACACTCTTGGTTACGGCATGTGCTATGGCTCATTCCTCTTGCTCTCGCCGACAGACTTCCTAACCAGCACTCTGGTCCTGGTTGGTCTGTTCTTCTATGACATTTTCATGGTGTTCTACACGTGAGTTTACTCAGTCATTCGCGTATTTGAGCTAACAGTTAGGCCAGGCCCTACATGATCACTGTCGCAACCAAGCTGGACGTGCCCATCAAGCTTACATTTGAGGCCGCGGAGCGCAAAAGTATCCTCGGACTGGGCGATATCGTCATCCCGGGCATGGTTATGGCTCTGGCTTTGCGGTTCGATCTCTGGCTCCACTACGTGCGCAAGATCAAGTACGAGAGCACTGATCTGAAGCTTATCGAGAAAGACACTGTATCGGGAGCTCTTGTCACTAGGAGTGAGGTCAAACATAAGGAGGTAAAGGCCAAGTACGTCAGCGTCAAGGGAAACTGGGGTGAAAATCTCTGGACTCGCGGAGCTTTCTTCCTATCCGCGCCGCAGCAACTTCCCCCAGAGCTGGAGGCCGCGCGTTTCAGGAAAACATACTTCTACGCCTCTGTGGTGGGCTATTTTCTGGGCATGCTCGCTACTCTAGCGATGCTTTTGGTGTTCAAGCATGGCCAGCCTGCGCTGCTGTACCTTGTACCGGGCGTGCTGGGTTCGCTGTGGCTGACAGGTCTCGTCCGGGGCGAGCTCAAGCAGATGTGGAAGTATACAGAGGACGGCAGCCTGGACACTGTTGATGTAGTCGTGGACCTTGACGGCGACGGAAATGCTATCAAGACGATAGGCAAGCTCGAGGATGGTGTTGTTGACACAACTAAGAAGGACGAGAAGAAGGATGGTGAAGACGAGCTCAAGGATGAAGACAAGACGGCCGGGGATGGGGGAAAAAGCGACGGAAAGGAGGGACATAAGGTGTTCTTGCTTTCGATCGAAGCGGAGCCAGATGTAGAGGCAGCATAGATAGACTTGGACAAGGGATAGGGCGGTAGAAAAGGGTATGCATTTCGGGAGTTATAGAAGGGATGGCTTCTTTGGGAACAGCGCCCAGAGAGGGCTGGCGGTATGGTTGGCATTACTCTAGCATCATGAATTGTCCGGGTCACAGTAGTCTTGGGTTGGGATGATTAAGTTTATAGTATTAAAAAGCCTTGCTGTTTGACACGATATCTTCATTTCGTCAACATTACATATCTCGTCTCCCCACATCCAATTCGCATTATTATCATCGAGTCCGTATTAGTAGGCGTCAACCAATACCGCCCGTAATCCCCTGCACCACGTAAAGGTTCAGACTCTCGCAGGGGTTCAAGCCATCCACCCTTGGGTCCGGCCCGGTCCGTGTGTATGTACACGAAAAGAGTCCTTCGTACAGGGCTTCATCTGGTGCTTGAAGGTGCCCAACAGTCGGCGTTAAGATGGGCGAGTGGAGAAATCGAGACGGCCGCACAGTTCAAGGCATCTCAACAATCAAGCGTCCGAATCATGCCGTGCTCAAGGGGAAGATTCGGAGCATGGCAACGGTTCTTGTTGATTCATGAGTCGACACGGCGCTTGAGCGGAAAACAGTTCCTTTGGTCGGCGGCACACCTCGCTTCACTGGGCTCACGAGCAACTTCCAGCGGATTCGCATCGCCAGCGGAGTCGACAAAGAGGAGCCAGACTTCGACGCTGACGGATCATCGACGCTTCAGGCTCAGCGATAAATACATCCAGCGGTAAAATCCACCTCTTGAACCTCTCAAATACCCCGTCTCCGAGAGACAAGTGCCACTGGAGGAACGGAGGAGAGGCTCAAGGGCGGAAATGAGTCCTCAACTGCCGAGAAGGCTGGCGCCCCGCCTCTACAGCAGGAAGACGGTGAAAAAGAAAATATGCTTCTACGCCTTTGGAGGAATCTTGACAACAAGACTCGACTCCTAAGCGGAGCAAATTCTGATATTTCCTCCTCTGGTCATCGCAGCGAGGGGAGTCGCGAGGCTGACGATGAGGTTGGTTGTGTTGGTTTGTCAAGGAGAGAAAAAGACGCAGGAATCTGTAAAAAGAGACTCAACTGCGCACAAGGTGGTTCCCTGGAGTTGAAGAGGAGAGAACTACCGAGTAAAAAGCAAACGACAATCGAGTGCTGTTATTGCACAGCTCTTATACTCGTCCGATTTGCGAGTCTTGAGGTTGTAAGTTGCCTTGTCCGTCTCCGGCCCGTGTTTCGGCCGGGTTTCGCATCGGGCTCCGAAGTCTCAGCTTGGTCTGTCGGCGTCTCATCTCACCCGCTCCCATCTCACACACGACTTCAAACGCCGTCGCCAAGCGAGTCATCATCTGTGACAGAATCTGATAGCGTCATACCATTGGCGCAGTTCCTGCCATATTGTATCCGTAGCCATGAGTGAATCACCGACCGTCATCCAATGGGCAATCGATACCCGCCCCCTCTGGCCCTCAGCTCTCAACACCAAGGATCTCACCACGGTTGTAAGCTTGCTCCTTGATACCTTGAGTCCTCACCGTCTTCCATGTCTCATTCTCGCCAACTGAAACTCACGCCTCGCAGGCCTCTCGAGCCCTCTCTCTCCTCAGCTCGGAACAGCAGGCATCCGTCCTCAGATACTACCACGTCCGCGACGCCAAACTCGCCCTCGCCTCGGCTCTTATCAAGCGATACGCCATCTCTCGCTTCTGTCGCGTCCCCTGGGCCGCAGCCGAGACGACGCGCGACGCCCGCACAAAACCCGTCTTCCGGCTGCCCAACGGCGATGAGCCCTTGCTCTTCAACGTCTCACACCAGGCCGGCCTGGCCGTGCTCTTCGCCGTGCACAACCCGCCAAAGGGACTGGCCGTGGGTGTCGACATTGTGTGTCCGTCTGAGCGGAGGGCGCGTGACCTGGATGCTCTGACCAAAGAGGGATGGCCGAGCTTTGTCGACATGCATGCCGAAGTCTTTGGCACTGGTGAAGTCACGGCGCTGAAGAGGATGAACCCCGGTGCGGTTGTTTCCGACCGAGACCGCGCTTTGAGGTCCTTTTACGCCCTGTGGTGCCTGCGCGAGGCCTATGTCAAGATGACAGGCGAAGCCCTCCTCGCGAGCTGGCTTGGAGACCTCGAGATGCGTGGGTTTGCGCCACCCGAGGATATGCATCGAGCACAGGAGGTGTGGTTCAGAGGGGACAAGGTCCAAGACGTGGACATACAACTTGTCCCGCTGTTGGACGAGTTCATGGTTTCCACCGCCGTCAGGAACGGAGACAACGGTGAGGGCATCCAAGTTGGCGAATTTCAGGCTTTGGACATGGACCAAATTCTGGCCTTTGGGGAACAACAAAAAGCATCATGAGAATGCAGATCGAGACATGTCGTTACGAATAATGACCACCATGCAGCAATACTCCTCAAGCCTTGGTTAAGATAATTCTTTTATTTCCATTTCTCATGTCTCATAGCATAGATACCTTTAGCTTGCCTCTGGGCGTCTGGTCATCGCTATGCACTTTAGAAGTTCTTGCCAAAGAACTCCAGGACTGTCTTGTAGCCCCTCTCATACTCTTCCTTGACCCGGGAATCGCTGAGATCAGCACGAGCAGCCATCCAGCCGTGGATCTGGTCCTTGAAGGTCTCGACGTGCTTGGGGCCGGTCAGGGCATTCTCAAATTTCTTGACCTCGTCATCGGGCTCTTCCCCGGAAGCCAGCAGAATGGTCGGGATCTTGATGCCCTCGGCGTCTGAGGCGTCGACCATAGCAGGGTGGATCGAGGCGGCGACGGAGAAGGGGTTGGTGTCGGCCTTTGTGGTGATAGCAACCACCTTACCACCCCAGCAGTACTGTACAACCAAGGTGAGCTGGATAACCTCTTTTAGAACAAAGGAACTTACACCAAGAAGACCAAGCTTGGAGACGGAAGAATCCTGCTCCTTGACGGCCTTGACGTAGTCGGGGACTAAGCCGGCGATCTTGGGAGGAGGGTAGGTGCCAAAGAAGTCACCCAGCTTCTTCTGCTTATCCTCGTTGTCCGGGGGGTACCTGCCAGTGAAGAGCACGGCAATTAGCACCGATAGAGTTTGACATTGGGGCCTTCTTACCACTCAATGGGGCAGGGGTTTCCCTTGAACCAGTCGGGGATAAAGACCTTGTACTTGTTGTGAGCGTCGCTAAAGGCAAGGATATCGGCGCCCTGCAGAGTCTGATCAAAGTAACCAAAGATGTCGTAGATGACAACAATGGCCTTGGTTGCATCAATGGGGCCAGTCACGTCTAAACCATCCACGTCAGTCTTCTCGTCGTCGCCTCATCATGGCAGTGGGAGCCGTACATGTTTTGTAGCCGCCAATCTCCTTGTAGGTGCCCTTGGCCTCGTATCCGCTGGAAACAACCGGAGGGATGTTGCAGCAGGCCTCATTATGGCCATGGGAAGCGAGCATAGTCGACATGATGGGCAAGCTTTGTCTGTGGCGTTGTGAATCCGAAGCTCGAGTTGCCGATGGCGGGGTAGCTGTGTGATCGGAGCTTCTATTGTTAGCTCTGCCAAACCACTCGATAGCGTTATTCCTAATGGGAAAGATGCAGAGAGCAAGGGACTGTGGGGGAGGAAATGAAGACTTACATTGCGACTGATAACAGGGGAATGAGGAATGGGGAAGGGGAGAGGATGATGCAGGTATCGCAGCAGAAAGATGGATGGATTGGAAAGGTGGGAGAGCTCCTTCCTGGACCGGGGCTGCGACTACGACTGCGACTGCGACTGCGAATGTGACTGTGGGGAGGAGGGATGGAAGAGGGAGGGGCAGAAATGGAAGCAACGACGTAACCCCCCATCATCGCGCTTAGTGATGTCACCATCACTCGATCACTTCTCCATTGAAAATGACCTTGCACGATAGCCGAGGAACTCGTTCTCTTCGGAATATCTGCCTCCTCAATCATCAGACTGCAAATATTAGGAAATTGATAGCCGTGCTGCTCCATATGCCCCTATCCCCAATTGCCGGTTTCCGGCCCTGACCGGCCCGGTGGTGGCTCGTTCAGCTTCAATGAGGCATCACCGCCGAATCCTTCGCGCTTCACGGCGTATATAATTCAAACCAGTCGTTCCGGAACAAAGATGAACTCCGCTGTTGCTGGAAAATATGTATAAATTGCATTGAGCCTATCCTGAGGCTTCGTGACAAGATCCCCCCTGTCCTATAAGTGGCCAATAGCCAAGATATAATAATATCAACCAAACGCTCCTGATGTTTCCCAGAGGCCCAATGGTACGGGTTCTCAATCTTGCTCGCCAAAACTCCGCCATATGCTGAATTTTTTTTAAAGGGAGCTCCTCCAAGGCTCCTCCTTTGGTTGCTGTCAGCCGCTCCCATTGTAACCAGGTAAAACAAATCGACAGCAGAAACAACGAAACACCCCAGCCATCTATCCTTCCTATCCTTGATTCCTTATCATCGGCCCGATCAAAGAAAGCCTTTCCCCGTCGTCTTCGCTCGGGCTGTATCTGTTTCCCAGCCCCGTGTCTATCCGATTAATCACCTCACAGGAGAGTTTGGACTAAGTCCTCCCATACGCCGCACCACTACCTGCATCTTCTCGATGAGCTCTGGGATCCTGTAAGGCTTCACCAGAACATCGTCACATCCAGCCTGCTTTGCTTCCATGACCTGCTCGGGTCGTGCGTTGGCCGTCACCGCAATGATCGGGATACGTCCCCCGGACGCGCAGAAAATCTCTCCGCTCGCCTCCAACTCTCGGATCTTCCGCGTGCAGGTCAGCCCGTCCTGTATTGGCATCTCTATGTCCATCAGGACAAGGTTGATGGCGATCGGTAACGGGTTGTTGCTACTCCTCCCTGAGCTGCTGCTGCCGATGCTGAGACTGAGTCTCGGTACCACCCCTTGACGCCTTCTCAATTTCTCCAGCGCCTCAATTCCATGGTTTGCCACATCAACTGCGTACCCACGATCTGTCAGCCCGCGTCGTGTGATTTGTTGGTTAATGAGATTGTCTTCCACCACAAGAATTCCATCGAGCCGAACATTTCCGCCTGGATTCTGATGCTTTTGTAGTCGAACATCACGGTAGGGCCGTTTTCCTTCCGACGTATCTGAGCCATCGGTGCTCGCTATTAACCTGGCTGCTGCTGCTACTGCCAAGGCTTCGTTTCTCGATGCTTCATTGGGAACGTACGACTCTATGTAGAACGCAAACGTTGACCCGACTCCCGGCTGACTTGAAACGCCGATTGCTCCATTCTGTAGTTCTGTCAAGCGACGGGAAATGAACAGGCCTAGGCCAGAGCCGCCGTACTTGGTGTGTGTTTTGGCGCTCGCCTGAACAAATTTGTTAAACAGGTTGCCCATCTCCTCGACCGTCAGGCCCTGGCCCGTGTCCTTCACCTCGAACAGGAGATATACTGGGTGAGTACGACCTCTCAGAGCCGGCTGGTCATATTCCTCGGAGACATCGCAGAAGCGGGGGATAAATTGAACCGCCGTCATATCTTCGCCTGGAGGCGTCAAAGAGCCCTTGACACCAATGGTGACGTTTCGAGTCTTCCCAGTCTTGGTGAACTTCAAGGCATTTGTCAAAAGGTTGATGAGGACTTGCTTTACGCGCGATGGGTCGAGGTCGAGGTAGTCGTATCCCAGGTCTCGGTACGACTTGTCCACGTATGAAGTTAGTTCGATATCTACACGACGAGCTTCGACCTCAAACATCTTTAGGGCATCGCTGACGATCTGGACCGGATCCACTGTGCAAGGCGTCACGGCCAATAGTTTCGAATCCAACTTAGACATAGTGAGGATGTCGTCGACAATACGCTTCTGGTGTTGGGCGCACGTCACAATGGTCTCGGCGTTTTCGATGCTGTCCTCGAGCAGTCGTTTTTCTTCATCTGACCGTTCAAAGCTCGGGCGCCTCGCTTCGCCATTAGTATCTGTTCGGGTTGGAGTAAGTGGGACAGGGTTGTCGCTGATGTCCTGCACCCTGGCTAAGGAAGCGATGATGGCGTCTGTACAATGCAGAATCGCGCTCAGTGGGTTTCGCATCTCGTGGGAAGTCATATCGATGAAGTTCTCCTGCTGGCGTTTCGACTCAATCGCCTCCTCCTTGCGTAGCTTTTCTTGGTCCAACTGCCACTTCTGTATCGAAACGTCGCTGAGGCAGCCTGTGAATGATTGGATGACCCCGTCGGAGCTCTTGACCGGTATGAAGGTTGCGAGCACCCACCGAGAAGCTATAGATGTGTTGCCGCTGCTGTCCTCGGTGATCCAGGGGGTCCGGAGACGAAACTCGGCCGTCTCGGTGCGACCAGACTTTACCAGCTTCTCGAGCGTCCCCTCGAGAATGGGCAAGTCCTCTTCCACCACGCATGATGGCCATGGCCTCACATCTTCCTTGGCGAGGTCCACTTTCTCCAGACCTGTCAGCTCCCAGAATAGATTGTTAGCGCTGAGGAGTCGGCCGTCCATGCTCACGTCGTACATTCCAACGGTTGCAAATTCGGCAAGACGCTTCAGGTTCTCTGCTTCCTGCGCTCGTCGTATAGCCTCTTCTGCCGTGTCCTTCTGCACCGTTACGTCTGTCAGGCAAGTCAGGATTCGAATAACGCTGCCATCTGGAGCTCTTTCGGCCTTGGTGGAAGCTAGGATGTGCCGTGCAACACGTTCATCAACTATAGACAGGCGTCCCGGCGGAGATCTAAAGCTCTGCGGGCCAATTCCGTCTTCGCTTCGCGCAATGCGGTATTCGAATGTCACTGTATCGAGCTCTTGGACATCTTTGTATGCCTGGACAACTTTGGGCTTGTCTTCTTCAAGTACCGACTCGAGCAGTGCGCCCTGGGCAATTGGGCCTTTCGGATAGCCAGTAATGCGATGCCAGGCCTCGTTAGCAAAGGCGATGTTGCCCTCGGTGTCAACAAAGCACATTCCAACAGGGATGAAGTCTGCCACTGCGGTTAACGTTTGCATCGACCTCTCTGCCTGCTCAGTCTGATACTCGAGTCGTTGCTTGAGCATAGCGTTGTCGTACGCGGCTTGCTCGGTAACGTTACGCCGTCGACGCGCCTCCTCCTCCAGCAAGACTGTTGAAGCGAGCGAACTAGTAAGTTTCTGACTTAACAGTGATATGAATTGACGGTAGTCGTTGTCGTATGGTCGTCGCGGATTCAAACCTAGGAACAAAATTCCCATCACCGTCTCCTCCTTGGTCGGACGAATCGGTAACATGATGGCGGCTTGGCAAGGGTCGCCAAACCCACGCCATGCCAACCCGTCGAGCAACTGTTTGGGCAGGGTGCCATCCTTGGTCTGAAGAAGTAACGGGTGACGCGCTTCCAGTGACCGTCGCAGTGTGGGCGCCAGGCCTTGGTCTGAATTTCGAAGGTTAAGGATCGAGGGAGCGATGACGTGGTCCTTTGGCACGCCAAGAGAACCCTCGAGGCGGCAAGTCTTGGAGCATCGATACTTTGATGATGATGAAATTCCGTGATTGTCTTCCTCCACTGAGTAAATGAAGGCCAGTGGAACATCATAATTCGGACTCCATCGTTCGAGCTCCTCAATTGTCCTCGACCAATACGACTTGACGTCCCTCGTGGTGACCAAGGCCTCGCCAAGGTCGATAAGCATCTTCATCCTCCGCTCCCACAGTCGTCTTGAGGTAACTTCTAACAAAGAGTGCTGAACACCAAGGCATCGTTTATCAGAGAGTATTGGGACCATAGAGAATTTCACATATGTTTCCTCGAACGAGCCGTCTGCTTGCTCAACAAAAAATCTAGAATCGTCCTCAACCTTGGAATAATTCTTGAACGGAGATGCCATCATGCTGTCAAGACGGTCTTTCAAATGAGGCCAGGAGTCAGTAGCAGGACGCCCCAGGCGACCGGGATGTCGAGCGCCGCAATACCTAGAAAAGGCCTCGTTGTAAATAGTGATGTAATCGGGGCCCCAGTAAAGCGCTATTGGGCGCGAGTCGGAAACAACCTGGTTGAAGGTCTGCTGCAGTTGTGCTGGCCAGTCCGCCATCGGGCCAAGCGATGTTGACTCCCAATCCACACTTTGAACTACATCAAGGAAAGGTTCTTCCTCGGAGTCGGAAACGGGTACCATGAGTCCAGGATTAGAGTCCGCACGATATAATAGAGGGGTTTTGCTCTCCGACTTTTTTCGGGACGGTAGGCTAGCGTTGTCTAGCACCGAGTTTTGAGGATATTTCGTGGGTATATCGCCGTTGGTTCCCTCGATTCGGACTTTGCGAGGTGGTTCCGACGAGGGCGGCGTCTCATTGCCGCTCATGACCACCCACTGGCCCAAAACAATGCTGCGCGTCCAGTAAACGCCCAGATATGGGAGGGAATGTTGGGTGTTCGTCGCCGTAGGTGCTACGGCATCAGTATTGGAGGCCGATGTGGGCAGCGGGCTTGTGACCCAATTCCAAAAGGGTGAGTGGGCGACATCTTGGGGAATGGAGAGGATGGACTGGTCGAGAGAGTGGGTGGCCTTTAAGGAAGGATTTCGGTAAACGATGTCGGTGGCGGAGGAAGCGCGAGTAGAGGGCGCATCGGAGGGTTGTTCGGGGAGAGAGACGACAAAGGTTGGTCGGGGGTCGGAACAAACGAGGTCGATAAGACCAAGGCATTGAAGGGCTGGAGGCGGCATTGGAGAAGATGGCTGCGCCGACGGCCAGCTGAAGGAGAGGGCGAGGTGAAAGGTGCTGAAGCCGGGCTTGAGGCGGTAGGAGGAGCCCGGCAATCGTTGATGAACGCAGGAGCAAGCGCCCTAGGATCGAGAGCGAGGCGGGAGTTGTGCCGTGATTTGTGCCGTCATTCTAGGTAGTCGCGAACCAGAGGGGGCCTGTTGCAGGTCGGGCGTCGTCGGTTGGGTCCAGAGGTGAAGATGGGATTCGTCAGAGTCGCACGCGATCAGAAGCGACGGAGAAGGGAAGAAGAAAGAAAATTCAAATTATTCGCTGGAATAGGAAGGAGAATGCATCATCTTCGTCGGTCGCTGATCAACGGCGGATAGTGAGTGCTCTGCTGGTAGAACCGGACGACGGTGTAAGCGGTGGGATTTCGATGCTTGTTGGTGGTTTGTGTCTTGGGAACTTGGAAGCGGCAGCAGTTGGGCATGGCAGGCACGTAATGTGCGTAAGTGGAAACCTCGATGGCTCTGTCTTGGACCCCCGACGGGAGCCCCTCGTCGGCATCCCCAGTGGCAGCCGGGTCCCTCTCCAAGCCCAAACGGGGGCTGAAATTTGAATGGCACAAGACTTAGCGGCTTCTCACCAAAAAGGCACGGGCGTTTTAGTGGTTTGCCGCTGTGGCCAAGTGAAGTGAGGTGGGCACGGGCTGCTCCTTGGCTGGAGACGCTGGCTGGCCTTGGCTACATTTTGGCTTGCTTTTTTGGTTCTTCAGTTAGCTTCTCTTTGGCTCTGTTTCGGGGCGGGAAAATGCACGCAACCCACAAGGATGCAAGGCCGCTCACTGTGGAAGAGCCTTGCGCGGCGGCTCTCTCCGTCGAGCCTGTCCTAGGATCTTAGGGTTACCTTGCGTACCTTACGTATCTATCTATGTCCGTTGTTTTCCACTCTCTCCAGTTGTCACCATCTATATACACCTCCACTTTGAACTCTCACTGCTACATGCTTGAAACCCCCGACAAAGACGGGTTCTGGGGACCTATCATGACATGAACTACGTCTTCCCGCTACTGAACACTTGGGCTCACCTCCAGGAGCTTCCAGGAGCTGGCGGCGCTAAGATCCGCCGTGGCATCCTAGACTGATATAGGACGAGGGGAAAAGATTCTGTCCCTGGATTGGATCCATCCTCCGGCACCGTTGTCGTAACGTTCAGGAGATGATACCGCACACCCTCTGCCCCTGGTGTTGACAACGGCAGTGAACCCAAAGCCAAAAGGTCTCATTGTCAACGGCAACATGACTCGGCGGTGACGTTTCAATGGCAGCATCGATGACGGGTTTCCAGCCGGCGACCATATATATATATTCAAGGCTCATCAATGTAGAGGCTTCTTTCTATACGAGTTCCCGGCACGCCGTACGAGACAGCACCGAACCAAGGGGGCGGGGTCATGGAACATGTCGCAGGTGGAGGAGGGAGACATCGAAACGATGGTGGTCACAAATGACTCTCAGTCCCTCACAGGCCTCTCTTCTTATGTACGCGCTATCACAGTTGCATCCCTGCTGGCCAGCGGCACTATCCGAGAAGGTTTGGTTCGTAGATACCCGACGAGGTCATTATGTACGTATCAGGTGCTAGGAGATCCATTTTGGTGTGCGATCTGCAGACATCTATTTGGAGGGACGAGCATGCTGAAGACCGACGCCTGGATGGTGACAGGCCCCCAATCCCATGGTCCATGGATGACGGATGGCATTGACCAGGCGTCTGTTCGTTACCTGACTTGAAGCCACAGATTGAGAGATGACGGCAGCAAAGGCAGTCCAGCTTTTCCCGCAACGCTTGATTCGTTGGGACGATAATAGGGAGAGCCACCAGGCGTCCCCTTTTACGATTCAGACTAGTCTAGTGCAAGACATGCAGCTGACACTAACCAGCCTGACAAGCAATCTATCATAATGCCTCTGCGAAAGCTGCGAGGCGCTGCAGCACAGGGCTTGACACAGCAGCGCAGAGTAGCACAGAACAGAACACAATGCAGCCCTGCCTATCTAAGCGCAGCTTGCCCGCCCATCTTGACCCTTCCCGCTGCCAGCCATGTACTATGTCTTCATAAGAGTGAACTGCCAGCCCGAGACTTGGAAGACGGGAGCCATGTAGACTGGGCGGCAGTGAGATAGGCACGCGGATGAAGGAAGTCCGTGCCGGTCGTAACTAGACAATATCTAAACCCCTCAACCTAAACAATCACCTACACAACTACGGATACGTATCAGGCCAATAATTTAAGACACAATCCTAAGATAATGAGAGGCCTTTATTAAGCGTAGCGTTCTATAGGTGAAATTTACTATATAGGAAATTGAAGCTTAGAGCGAAGCTTCCCTCATTTAGTCCGCGATGTGGCTGCGCCACCACAATCACTAGCTATATGGTGTAATTTATCGAAATTCACCGC
>JAADYS010003703.1:0-10123 GCA_012931995.1 Fusarium albosuccineum
GAACTCGACGAACGGCTCTGCCCCACGCCAGACGCAGCTCTCCTGCCAGGGCCCCCAAGTTTCGCAGTTTCAGCAGCAGCTCGCAAGGGTCCTTAGCGCCCTCAAGGGGTAGATTAGCCCATTAGCGGCGCCCGCTGACCCCCCTTGGAAATGGTCCCCCGCCACTGGCTCCCCCCAAGTGCACCAGCCCACCAAAACCTCCCCGTCGGTTCCCTTTTCTGACTGCTCTAGCGCCGCGCGTGCATTCATCCATCCTCCCAGTCCCAATCCTTCCCTCGCACTCATTTTCTATTCTTACCTCCAACACGACCGCCACAGCCTCAACGGCGCCCTACTCTCATTTTGGTCTCTTCTTCAGGTCGTTGTCTTATTTTTCTCTGTGTCGGCGCCAGCGTCGCTTTCGCTTCTACTTGTTCACTCTTTGTCCTACCTCGAGACTCGGATCACCGTTACGCAATCTACTATCGCCAGGCTTGTCCGTTGCGTCCCTTCATTCCATCAGAATACACCAACCGATTCGCTACAATCCTCCAAAACAACCCACGCTGAATGACATCAACCACTGTCTCGGATTAAAATACCTCTGCGAAACTCAATCCCCGTTTCTCGATCAACCGCCACTCACTTCGGCGCGACTCATATCGTTTCCATGCGACACGGCTGCGGCGCCATCTTTGAAACACCGCCCGAATTTACCTCACAATTATTAACCTCGACTACCGACCCCTCGACATTCTCGAACCGCTCTTTACTCGCTGCTAGACGCATTCGTTGCTCAAGTCTGGCATAAACACCGACACGATGCCCGCCATCGACGAGGCCATGGCCCGGAGCCTTCGGGGGAGCGCTTGGGAGATCCTTAAAGACAAGTTCGTTCGAACTATCGCCGCCGACTTGGCCCGGCGAGACATGGTGGGCGATGCTGCAACAAAGGTCGACGATTTTACGACCGCTATTTCCAGCTGGGACAACTGCATGTCCGTCGCCTGGTGCAAGTACGTACGCCCCTTATAAGTCACTGATATACCCTAACTAACACCCTTTTAGATGGCCACTCATTGGTATCATTGTCCTCGGTGGTCTCATCGTCTTCAGTATCCTCTGGTGTATCATCCGCTGCTGCTGCTGTGGCCTCTCATGCTGTTGCAGCTGCTTCCAGTGCCTCAAGTGCTGCGGCAACTGCTGCGGCGCCTGCGATCCCCCTGGCGGCCGCAACGTCAAGCATCTTGACGACCCTTACGCTCCGCAGAACCAACATCACGGATATCGATCAGAGCCTCCAATGAACCCCACGGTAGGCAGTACCTTTGCGTCCAACATCCCTGCGTCCAATACCTTTGCGTCCAAGCCCGTTCACAACGAGCCACCTCAATACGCCGAGTTCGAGATGTCCAAGCCACGAAACGAGGATGCCCTTCCCGAAATGCCGAGCTGGGAAGGTGCCAACAGCAAGAAGGTCGTGGTCCACGAGGATGCTGTCGAGCTGGACTCGCTCAAGAAGCCGGTTCCTGACCAGCAGATGGGCGTCATGGATGGTGCTTCGTCGACCCAGTTGACCCCTTACAGCCAAGGCAACTCGAGCGGTTACTTGGCCCATAACAACCAGGCCCCAGACCACTATTCTCCCCTTGACGGGCAAGGATATGGCTACAACGCCGCTGCAGCAGGTGGTTATGGCGCTGATCAGGCCTACGGTGCTGCCATGGGACCTGGACAACACTCTCATGCGCAGAATCTGAATGGATACGGCCAGGATCATGGCTATGACCAGACGCAGGGATACGGTCAGACTGCTGCACCTCAGAACGATTATGCAAACTACGGCGGATACCGAGGAGCACCTTCACCAGCTCCTCAGGGCTACGGCATGAGACAGGCCCCTGGACCTAGGCGAACACCGGCTCCTCAGGACGACTTTGACAGCTACGGACAGCTTCCTCGTCGATCTCCCGCTCCCCAGAACGACTATGGTTTTGCCCAACCTGCCCGGCACTCGCCAGCCCCTCAAAATGATTATGGCTACAATCAGCCATCCCGTCATTCTCCTGCCCCTCAGAACGATTACGGTTACAATCAGCGAAACTTCACCCCAGCCCCCGAGGCGCATTACGGCCCTCGGCCTGTTCCCCAGCGACAATACAACCAGGAGCCCCCTCAGTCTCCCATCAACAACAATTCCGGCTTTGATTTCAACTCGGGCTATGCGCGTCCTCAGCCATCTCCCACACAAGATTCATACCCAGGCTTCAAGCCATATCAACCTTAGCAGAGGTAACTCAAAAAGAAGTTGATGATGAAACTTTTGGAATGAGCAAAAAGAAGTGTATGGCTGTGTCATTTGAGTTCCATGTATTCGCATATACGTCTGTATGGATATTCTGGGAGTTTGGTCTAGGTTTTGGAGTTGGTTTCACGAATTGGCGCCTCTAAGCGAACATTTGGGCTTGGTTTTCTTCGATTTTTTCCCGTTGAAGCATGAGGGTCATATTTACGATGCCCCGATATGTGCTCTTCTATTCTTCTCGTCAAGGACGGGATGCCCCTGGGGCACCTTTGGGTTTCCAGGTAGAGATACTTGTTGCCTACGAAATACAGGCGCCAGCCTCATCAACAGAAACCGACAAGCTTTCCCCTCAGTGAAATCATTCAGTCACATGCTATAGCGAACACAAAACTGATAAGCACAAAAGCATAATCTAGCGCCCCCCGGTAGGGTATTGTATAGAAGTAGAGTTGCAAAGCGCTGTGAGTCCCGAAACAAACACCATCTGAAAACGCCGGGGGTCGCTGTCTAAGCCGCGGCCCTACCTTGTCGTGTACCGAACATGCCCCATACAAAAACCGCCATATATACGGACAATCGCTTCTTTGCGCTGCCTGACAGACAATCAGGGTGCGTGCCAGTTTGGAAAGAGATATGCACCGCTTGAGAATAGACCATGCCTCCAGATAAACCCAGCAAAATTCTAACACAAAAACCGCTCAAGATGTCGACCTCTCATTCTTTACTCTTTGGGGAACAACTCGGGGGGGACAATCTTGCCCTGCTGATTCCGGCCGCTCGAGCTACTGCCGATGATCGTCCGGTCGTCGCCATCACGCTCAGGGTCATACTCTTCCGAGTCGTTGCTCTGGGGACGTGGGGGGAGCTTAGCGGCCTCTTCGTCTTCACTATCGCTCTCGTGGTCGGTATCCACAAGCCTGAACCGTGATGTCTCATCCTCGCTGTCGTCATACCTTCTGCGTCGGCTGACCTCGTCGGGGTCTTCGGAATCCAAGCGTTCGTGCTCCGGCTCCTTCATCTTGATGAACGAGTCGATGATGTAGTACTGCAGGGCGTTCATGATGAGAGGGAAAATCATCATGACAAAGGCAATTTGGAGCTTCTCATTGCCTTCTGTCCAGCCGAGAGCCCAGTCGCCGACCTTTGAGATCCAAGGCATCATGATAAAGATTATAAGAACGCAGACCTTCATGCCGAACAGGCCACAGAAGTAGATAACGGACTGTTTCAACCACCACCAAGCGTTGGGCGGGTTGCCGTAATTTCCTGACTGGACGGACTCGGGCGGTTGGCCGACGGGGGTGAAACGGACGAGGCCAGTCAGGACGCGGAGGAGGACGATAAGAATAGGAATACCAAGTGTGGTCTGGAGGAAGGTTAGTGGATCTGCATGGCAACAAGTTGGTAGACAGAGGAAAGCTACTTACATCAATGGCGAGGTTGAGGAGATAGAAGGAACACGGGTTGGGGGCGTAGTCATCGTCGGAACGAACGGCCATTCTTGATGCTGACGGCTCGACTTGAACCGAAAACCGACCGCTCGTCAACATGGACATGAAGATATTGGCGATGTGGACCAGGACAGAGCCAAACACCTGCTTGGAGACGTCGAAGAACCAGATCTTGAGGGGGCGTTGTGGCCGTTCGCGCCAGCGCTTGTATACGAGCGAGAGGAGAGCGAGAGCGCCGAGCGCGCCCTGGACGAACAGTGCAAAAGAGCCGAGCAATGAACACTCGCCAGGCGATTCATCGTATGTCTGCGGCGACGAGGAAGAAGATGCAGCAGCGGATGTGACCTTGGCAGCCGCCGAGGCGATCACAGAGGTGGCCATGTCGGCGACGGTCGTGGGAACGTCAAGAGCGAGGGCTAGCGAAGAAGCATCATCGACGGGAACTAGAGTCTCGGGACTGGGCGGGGGGTGCATATGGAATGACGGCAAAGAGCTGTGTTGTCGGTGGGTGGAAATTGATATAGTTGCAGAAGAGCCAGAGGCGGCGGCGGCGGTAGATAAGTAGGAGGCGAGAGTGGTGATGTTTCAGGACGGGCTAAGGACCAGCGTAGGTAGGTAGAGAGAGGAGACGAAAGAGCAGGCTTGTTCCTCTTTCCGCCCGAAAGAAAATGAAACACGAGGAAGAAGGAATGAAACCTTGGCGGTTCTTGTCCTCGTTGGAAGCGAAATGAGGCCAACGAAAGCAAGAGAAACGACGCAACAAGAAGAAGAGCAAAATAGGAGAAAAGTCAAAAACGGGCTTCGAGTCGTTGACGACGGTTCCGTCGTGCACTGGCGCTTGTGACCGATGCATCACCAGCTTTCCATCACCCTCTTGCCCGCTAAAATAAGGCTAAGGCTGAAAGGGGATCCGCCTCACCTCTTCCCCGCCCGGCAGCGGCCTGGCTAGAATGGAATTCTGCACTCAGCCACACTCCATCAGGCACTTTCCACGCACTTTGCTGACTGCTGTAAATCCTCCGCCCGCTGTGGCTCAGCACAACGTCGGTCCATCGGCCCAACGTACCTCCGCCCTGCCGCCTCACAAACAAGGCAAAGCGCAGCAGCAGAAAGAGTCGGCTACCAAAAAAGTCGATATCGTCTCAGAGTCGACGACGACGACGACGACGACGGCGCCGACAACGTACAAAAACAGACACCACAGCCCCTCATGCTCCGACCGCGACTAAGAGTTCCGCGCCCGGCCTTTGGCCTGGGTCTGCGCTCAACCGTCAATGCCCGCCGTTCGATCCACCACGTCCCTCAACTACCGCACGACTACTCTGAGGGTGTTCCCAACCTCATGAGCCCGGGAGGCTTTGCTATCGCCTGGACCGAGTACATGAAGCTGATGGTGGAGAAGCTGAATGCCCTAACTGTCGGTACGTGTGGCTCTGGAGCTGAAAGGGCGCATTGGTTAAGCACAATGCCTCCCACCTTGCATCCAAGTCTTTGATATACAGCTATCATCTACCTCGAATGCTAACACCAATTGCCCCCAAAGGAACCGAGCTCGAGGACAAGGACACCAAGACCATTGCCCTCATGACCGCTCGAGAGCCCAACCAGGCCCCCATCTTCAACTATGCCTCCATGGCCCACAACAACCACTTCTTCTTCCAGGGCATCTCCCCCGAGGGCACCCCCATGCCCGACGTCCTCCGCCGCGAGCTCGAGGCTTCCTTTTCCTCCATTGAGACCCTACGCCGCGAGTTCGTCATCACCGCTTCCGCCATGTTCGGCCCCGGTTTCCTCTGGCTCGTCAAGGCCGGCCCCGGCGACTACCGCCTCCTACCCACCTACCTCGCCGGCTCGCCCTACCCCGGTGCCCACTGGCGCGCCCAGTCCACCGACATGAACGCCGTTGGCAAGGACGGTTCCGCGCGGACCTACTTCCGCAACCAGACTCACGGCGCTCGCAAGCGCGACGGCGAGCTGCCTCCTGGCGGTATCGAGCTCGAGCCCCTTCTGTGTCTCAACACCTGGGAGCACGCCTGGCTGCTCGACTGGGGCTTCGGTGCTGGTGGTCAGGGTGGCAAGGTGGCTTTTGCCGAGTCGTGGTGGAACCTTATCGACTGGCAGAAGGTGGCCCAGAAGTCGGGAGTATTGCGGCCAGACTTCAAGTCGGCGGCGTAAGAGGACATGAGGCGGCGGAGGCGGAGGCAGGTTTATACGGCTGGGAAATGATGCGACTCACGACATTGGGAATAGAGACAGGAGGCGGAAGAGCGGATCTTGTAAGATATTGTACTCTGCATATACAGGTGGGAAAAATGTACCATTTGATGTGAAGCAAGTTTCATGTCCGCCGTCGTGTCTGGCAACCCTGACACTCTGTATGAAAGCTATAGAGTAGAAATAACAGGGCAATTCAAAAGAAATAAAAAATAAATGAACAAGCAAAAAGAATCACATACAACATTGGGGATTCGCTAGTCGTCACCGACCTAGCTACTAATCCAACTCTTGCTAGGTTATCAGTAGGAGATCGGACGGGATCCAGATTTTTCTAGCAGATGTGGTCGTATGTATCTGCTTGTATGGCAAATCATCCTATGTAGTTGCCAGCAAGAACGTTGCTGATATGCCTACCCGAAATATCAGAGACGAGGACGTCGTCTCTACTCCAAAGTACTCGACCACGTTATCACACTCATGTCTACGGACAATACTAAGGGTAAGAGAGGTTCGTTCGTCTGTTTGTAATCAATATTACAGTGAACCAGTAGCGGAATAACAATGGGGACTACAAGGTTGGGTTGGATTCGTAAAGACAAGTAAAGACATTAGGCTCAACGGTCCATCGGAGTTACAAAGACCTCACGATTGTTTTCACGTCAAGCACTTGAGACGAGCGGCAGTGTTAAACTCCATTCATTTTAATTTCCCTTTTCCTATCCTAAAGCTAAACTAAGCTACCTATGTCAAGAGTAAATCAACTAGCGCCATTTGGTATCCGCGTCGTCGTTCATAACATGCTGTGAGTGAGTGGTTGGAAATTTTCTAAAGAGGTGGTCGTTCGTGTGCGAGTGGTATAAGCAAGGAAAAGCCGATACAAAGATGGCAAGTGAAGAACATCAAAAAGGTAGTCCAGTATATCCCCCCCTCCCATCAGGTAAATACCAAATCCATATAAACATCATTGCTCATCTCGAGCTAACAGTCATCATAATGTGTGAGCATCCCGCGAGAGAGCCTTAACAAGTATCTGCAAATGGTCGTACGTTCTGAGGTATAAAAGAGACAACTCCTGCTTATAAAAGCATGACAAGAAAAGGAAAAAGTATAAGGGGTATCAAGATCACACTGGCTAGCAGGTGACGTCGAATGCCGCAAGTGAGTGGAAAGGAAGTACAGGTGATGAGAGTGATGAGGGCCTGTGACTTAGATCATGTTGCCGTTGACACTGATCTCAAAGCCTTCGCCCTTCTGTCGAAGCGCCTTGGCAAGCATGAGCTCCCGCATCCAGTCAATGCGGTCATCTCGGCTCTTGACAGCAAAGTGATGAGTCTTGCCGGTGCCATTGACACCCTCAGCGGGGGCGAGGTTGGCATTGTGAAGGTGGCTCTCACGCTTGCGGAGTCTCGCCGTGTTCTTGTCCTGGGGGATGAGCTGGAAAGCGAACGCGCCCACAGGGTCGCTCTTCTCGCGGCTGTGGCGGTTGGCCGAGAGGTTCATGGACTTGAAGGCAGCGCTAAGCTTGGAGGATGAGGCAACGCTCGAGCAAGCAATGGCATAGTCGTCAATGTCAACGTACTCAAGGGTGCGGTCAAGCTCGGCCGCATCCTTGTGCATGTTCAGGCGAGAACCCTTGAGGGTGAAGTAGCCGTCCTGCCACTCGTGGCGGAGCATCTTGGTCTTACGCTTCTTCATCGGGCCCTGGTGGCTAATGCCGTTGGCAGGGTTAGCCGAAGGAGACTTGCCCTTGGCACCGAGCGGGGCCATGGGTGCCAGAGTCTTCTCGGAGCCGTTGAGCTGACCACGAGAGAAGGAGAAGTGGTCACGAGGAGGAGGTTGAAGGGGCTGCTGCAATCGGGTGGAAGCCCGCGGCGACTTGGGGGACGACGCCTGAGTAGGACGGGTCGAGAGAATAGGCTTGTTCTCCTCCAGGGCTGGCATCACGGGGAATGACGGGCGACGGGCAGAGGTGCGGGATTGGCAGCGGGGAGGAGAGACATTGTGAGTGGGAGAGGTGCGGTAGTTCATGTCCGGAGGCACAGACTGGGAGAAGTCGCGAGCCACGGGGCCAATGGGCACAGCAGTGACAGGGACATCGAGCTCTGAGAAGGGAGTGCCATGGCGGAAGCTATTCTTAGGTGTCTCGAGGTCAGGGGACACAGGGTCGGCCTTGTCCATCCGGTAAGGGACAAAGGCATTTTGTTGCACAGATTCCCGCTGCTGTGGCTGCTGTTGGGGAGGAGGAACAGAGCCAGCGCGAGGTGGTCCCAGGCGCGAAGGCTGATAGGCCTGCGGCTTTCCGGGGATGGCGAGCTTGGGGAGCCGACGAAGACCTTGGTGAGGGAGCTGAGCCTGGGCAGTGGGCATACCACCCTCAAATGGAGGCGTGGGGGGCACTTCGTTGCTGCAGTCCCGGACGTGCTGGTGCTGGAAGTTCAAGAACTGCATCACATTGTCTTGAGGGTCCCTCGACTGAACATCACGCAGGGACGCTTCGTGGAGGTACTGCAGTGGAGGCATGCCGGGACCCATGACATCAGAGGATGCGACGACAGAAGGCACGGCATCCGATACAGGACGCAAGGGCTTGTTGGGGTCCAAGGCCTTTGCAGTCTCCGGGTTGCCTGCATCGCCAATCATGACCGTGCCGCCAGCACTGATGTCCACGTGGGGGTATTCCTTCTTGAAGGCCCGGATGAGCTGCTGCTGCTTCTTCCACTTGGTACAGTTTTCTCCCTTGGAGCAGTAGTGTGGCTTGGGGATGACCTGTTCAATGCCGATGATGGACACCGACTCCATTGGAGTGATGTCGTCTCCGGATGGCCTCGTCCGGTGCCTTCGTCCGTTGCTCTTGTGTCGCCGAGGTCCGTTGTCTTCCGCCCTTCTGGCCTCTCTCACAATCTCTCGGCTCGGCATATCCTCGATAGGCGTCGCGGGTCGAGGTGATGTGGGCCGGCTGTCTCTCAATGCTTGGATCTGGTGCCAGACCTTGGTTCGAATACCAAAAGATTGAATGCTGAGTTCCTTGAGGTCCTCAAACTTCAACGTGATCAGGATTGCTCCACTGATATCATTCTCCATAAACCGATCCGCCACCGACAGCTCAATGCCAGCATTGAGCATAGACTGCGCAACCATTTCTGTAGTCCATGATGCAAGCTCCGACGTGTCCAGTTCCGCGTCAGTGTACTGGAAGGGGCTGGCCCGGCGTGGCACCTGCGGAGATGCCAGCAAGTCGGCAATGTTTCGAGGTCCCTTGGGTGTGATGGGCGATAACGTCAGGATAATGTCCTCCTCGGTGACGGAGTATTGGTCCGAGTTGCGGAACAGATGAGGTCCTCGTGGTCCCAGGACTTGCTTCGGGGAATACTCGATTTGGATTTCCTGGCTCCTACTCGATCGTGGTGTGGGAACCTCATCGTATGAGGAAACTGTTGTGAAACTAGGTTGTCCCGACTAAAAGGCGGACGCTGTTAGCAACTGGCGAGACTTACACCGACTGTCAAAGCATAGCACCTACCGACTGCACGCTCAGGCGAGGCGAGTTGTCCTCAACATCAGTAATGATCTCATCCTCTTCCTCCCAGTCCGTATCCACGAATTCGGTAGCTACTGATGTTGGTCGCTGTAGTATTTGAGAGTCGTTCTTGAGGCTGAAGAAGGTGTCTCGAGGCAGAGGCTTCTGTCGCATTTCTTGGTATGTTAGGCGGTCGCCGCCTCGGAAGTAGTTGTATTCCTAGAAATGATCAGCAATTAATTGGTTCCATAACACCCACCTCTTTCCAGTTAGTTTCACTCACCATTTTGGATTGTGTATGGGGGAGATGTGGTATGTAAGGCTGCTGATGCTGCCGGGCACCAGTCTCTTGCTGTAATGCGAGGGTATTTATCAACTGTAGCTCGTCTTCCTGCTTTGAGTGGCCGTTGCCGGCGCTCGATCCTCTAGAACTCAGTGCCTCTGGGCAACGATGGGAGAACAACACGCCGTGAAACACTATAGAGAAAAGGAAACATGAAACCTCGTGAGGTCGAAGAAATAGTACAAAGGTCGCAAACTTGGGGGGAGGGGGCCGGGGCAGCGGACGGGCGGTTACGGGACGTTATGTATGCACTATAGCGCGACGTTGGAGTCTGAGACAAGCGAGGGAGCCCAGCATGAGCGGTCACGGAG